>JAQZBX010084970.1:0-13201 GCA_029593785.1 Cabassous unicinctus | reverse complement strand
AGGGGAGCTGTACTACAAAGCCCAGTCCCCAGATGAGGGGGCCCTGGTCACCGCAGCTAGAAATTTTGGCTTTGTTTTCCGCTCTCGTACCCCAAAAACTATCACCGTCCATGAGTTGGGAACAGCCATCACCTACCAGCTGCTGGCCATCCTGGACTTCAACAACATCCGCAAGCGGATGTCGGTCATAGTACGGAATCCAGAGGGTAAGATCCGACTCTACTGCAAAGGGGCCGACACCATCCTGCTTGAGAGACTCCATCACTCCAACCAAGAGCTACTCAACACCACCACTGACCACCTGAATGAATATGCAGGGGAAGGGCTAAGGACCCTGGTCTTGGCCTACAAGGATCTGGATGAAGAGTACTACGAGGAGTGGGCCGAGAGACGGCTCCAAGCCACCTTGGCACAGGACAGCCGGGAGGACAGGCTGGCCAGCATCTACGAGGAGGTTGAGAGGAACATGATGCTGTTGGGTGCAACGGCCATTGAGGACAAGCTTCAGCAAGGGGTTCCAGAGACCATTGCCCTCCTGACACTGGCCAACATCAAGATTTGGGTGCTAACTGGAGACAAGCAAGAGACGGCTGTGAACATTGGCTATTCCTGCAAGATGCTGACGGACGACATGACAGAAGTGTTTATAGTAACTGGCCACACCGTCCTGGAAGTGCGGGAGGAGCTCAGGAAAGCCCGGGAGAAGATGATGGACTCCCGCACAGTGGGCAATGGCTTCACCTACCAGGAGAAACTTTCTTCTGTCCTGGAGGCTGTCGCTGGGGAGTATGCCCTGGTCATCAACGGACACAGCCTGGCCCACGCGTTGGAGGCAGACATGGAGCTGGAGTTTCTGGAGACGGCATGTGCCTGCAAAGCTGTCATCTGCTGCCGGGTGACTCCCTTGCAGAAGGCACAAGTGGTGGAATTGGTTAAAAAGTACAAGAAGGCTGTGACGCTTGCCATTGGGGATGGAGCCAATGATGTCAGCATGATCAAAACGGCTCACATCGGTGTGGGCATCAGCGGGCAGGAAGGGATCCAGGCTGTCCTGGCCTCCGATTACTCCTTCTCCCAGTTCAAGTTCCTGCAGCGCCTCCTGCTGGTGCATGGGCGCTGGTCCTACCTGCGCATGTGCAAGTTCCTCTGCTATTTCTTCTACAAGAACTTTGCTTTCACCATGGTCCACTTCTGGTTTGGCTTCTTCTGCGGCTTCTCGGCCCAGACTGTCTATGACCAGTACTTCATCACCCTATATAACATCGTGTACACCTCTCTCCCAGTCCTAGCAATGGGGGTCTTTGATCAGGACGTCCCGGAGCAGAGGAGCATGGAGTACCCTAAGCTCTATGAGCCAGGCCAGCTCAACCTCCTCTTCAACAAGCGGGAGTTCTTCATCTGCATCGCCCAGGGCATCTACACCTCCGTGCTCATGTTCTTCATCCCCTATGGGGTGTTTGCCGAGGCTACCCGGGATGATGGCACCCAGCTGGCTGACTACCAGTCCTTTGCTGTCACCGTGGCCACTTCCCTGGTCATTGTGGTCAGCGTGCAGATTGGGCTGGATACAGGCTACTGGACGGCCATCAACCATTTCTTCATCTGGGGCAGCTTAGCTGTGTACTTTGCCATCCTCTTTGCCATGCACAGCAATGGGCTCTTTGACATGTTTCCAAACCAGTTCCGGTTTGTGGGGAATGCCCAGAACACCCTGGCCCAGCCCACGGTGTGGCTGACCATTGTGCTCACCACCGTCGTCTGCATCATACCCGTGGTCGCCTTTCGGTTCCTCAAGCTGAACCTGAAGCCTGACCTCTCTGACACGGTCCGCTACACCCAACTGGTGAGGAAGAAGCAGAAGGCCCAGCACCGCTGCATGCGGCGGGTCGGTCGCACGGGTTCCCGGCGCTCGGGCTACGCCTTCTCCCACCAGGAGGGCTTTGGGGAGCTCATCATGTCTGGCAAAAACATGCGGCTGAGCTCCCTTGCGCTCTCCGGCTTCACCACCCGCTCCAGCTCCAGCTGGATCGAGAGCCTGCGCAGGAAGAAGAGCGACAGCGCCAGCAGCCCCAGCGGCGGGGCGGACAAGCCCCTCAAGGGGTGAAGCGGGGCCCGGATGCCCCGTGCAGAGGTCAGAGCACGCGGGGCTGGCCAGGCACTGAGGGGACGGCATCGCGGAACTGCTGGTCCTCATTCCCTCTGGCTGGGGGACGTCCTCCTTGCCACACCCACATCCTGCCCCCCTGCTGGTCCCACCAGGAGTGGCGGGGGCTCCCCAGCCAGGTGAGGTGGAGGGCGCGGGCCTCAAGGGCAGAGCCAGAAGCCAGCCTTATGCAGGACAACATGTGGAACCAAAAACCGAAGACAAAAACTCTAAGAGATTGGGTCTGCCCCTGCCCTGCCTGGGAGCCCACAGGGGGACTCTGTATCTCCATATTTTTTTACTCCCACTCCCCTGAGGGGCCCCAAGAGTCCCTGTTCCTGAATTACACAAGAATGTATCATGCCAGGAAGCCAGAGACCTGCTGGGGCCTCTGGGCCCCTCACACCATGTATGTCTCTCCTCGCTTTGTGTTTGTGTCCAGTTTGGTTTTGTCTTTTTTCTTTGGCAAGCGGAGGAGGCCTTTATGTGACTTCTGTGTTGTGGTTGGTGTCTCAGCCTGTCCTGGGGAAGAGGAGCCGGCACACTGGGACGCCCAGCTGGGCCCCACCTGGCCGGCTGTGCAGTGGCTTGGGAGGTGCCCTCTCACGGTTTAGCCCTCCTGTGGCTGGTGGGCACGAGGCAGAGGGGCGGCAGGGAAGGAGGCACCTGGCAGCCGAGGGGGTGTTTGGTCCTGTCTCCTTCCTCACCTTGAGAGTAAAGTGCTCCCCTCCCCCCAGTGTACACCCACCAATTCCTGGATTCTCTAAGTCCTGCTGGTATTGGGCCAGAGCCTGGGAAAGTGGTCCCATCGGTCTCAGCGAGCTGAGGCCAGGTATGAAGTTTAGCTCTGGAAAAAAAAATGACGTTTACTTTAATTCTAAATGTAGAGCCGCGTTCCTTAGCAGACTCCCCGTGGACTGACTTTCTCCCTCTTAGGCCTCTAGGAGTCTGAGCGCCTGAGGCGGGGCTGAAAGGGAGGCTGGCCTCTGCTTCTCCCTTCTCGGAGGAGGAGGGAGAGTCCATGGACAGGGCTCAGGCCAGGAGGTGCCTGCCCAGGACCTGGCCGGGTCTGAACAGGACTGTCTTGGAGCTTCGTCACAGCCTGTCCTTTCCCTCCATCACCCACACCTGGGAAGCCGTAGCCCAATTTAGGTACTTCCCATGTGGTGGAGGGGGCTTTTCAGGAAGGTGTGGAGCCAGGAGTAGGGAATGGGAACCTTAGATGTTTGATGTGCAAGCCCTGAGGGAACTGGGAGTGCCGGCCATGAGGTGGGGGTGGGGGAAGGGGAATCTTGACAGGGAAATCCCTTTGGCCACACAGTTTACAATCCCAACATCATGTCTGTTTGTGTGTCTCTCAAGGTGAGAGTCTGATTTTTATACCAAAGAGGAAATGATTTTTTTTTCATATTTGGTTTGTCTATATTATATAAATATATATATATATATATATATACAGTTATATATATATTATTTTTTGGTTCTCTCTCATTTTTTAGGGAGGGAGGAAAGTACCAAGTTGCATTGAGCTGTAATTAAGGAACATTCTATATAATTTATGACACATTTCTATACTTGCAAAATTATATCATTTTATGGATATAAAGAGAAAAAAATACCTTTTTATAAAAATACCAGTTTCTCAGAAGTGTGTAATTTGTCTGTTTTCTGATGTTTAACCAAGACTGATGGTATAAGTAAATATAGACAGAAATTCTCTTAAATGGAATTGAGTGGGTAGATCTGGGCCGAGGTGGAGAAAATGTAATCTGACTGTGGGGTGTAGTGCTTCCTCTATGTGCAGAGCTCCCAGGTCTAAGTTTCAGCTGGATGATGGCACTGTGGGTGGAGCTGAGTCAGGCCACAGACTGGGGACTTTGTCTTCAGCTGATGGCTGGGTGCTTAGGACCTCGAACCTTTTGCTTCTCTAAATACAAGGCAACCTTTCTTTTCTAACACATGCCAGAGGGGTGGGTATGTTCAGGGAAAGTACCAGGTAAATATTTTCATTTTCATACCCTCTTCCCCAGGTGTCTTTTCCATTGGCACCAGCCTCGTAGCCTCACATCTTCCTGTCTTTTCACAGAAGTGAGTCCCGAGGCGCCTAAGTTACAGCCACGACTCTGCAGGGATTTAAGGATAGCAGAAGAGGCGAGCTTTTCTCACCGAGAAGGGAGGGGTGGGGTGAGGACCCATGGCCCAGGAGAGCCAGGGGCCAGGGACGAAGAAGCTCGGCGTCTGCTGGAGACCGCTCACCTCCCCTCGCGCCCGGAGGCTCGTCTCCCCCCATCCAGCCAGTCCTTTCTGTCTTGTGACAGCCCGTCTTCTTCCTCCCCTTCTTTCTTCTCACACATACTGAGTTCTAAGTAGGTGCTGAGCTCTGAGGGAAGACATGAAGATAAACAAGGTCAGTTTCTCTCCCATGGAGAAGTAGTCCAGGGCAGGTAGAGACCCACAGGCCCTGGGACACAGCCTGACACCTGCCTCCCCATAGGAAGAGCTTGCTGAGGTACAAAACACTTATCCCCGAGGTGTGTCTGGAACCCTGAGCCTCAGGCAGCGAGTGGCAGCTGGCCTCAGGCACCCTCACCCCCACCCTCCCAGGACACAGACGTGGCTGAATCCCTTGAGGCTGGTTAGATGCCCCCCACTGTCCCTGCCATCTCCCTGCCCCTGTCACTGGTCCTCCTCAGCACTCAGCACTGCCTGTGCTTCCTGCCCCTACTTTTCCTCCCACAGCTGAACTATGAGAGAAGAGAGGTTACAGAGGGTACAATTCCTACTCAGCCACTGACGGAATGTTCTCCCCTGCTCCTCAGTTGACCCAAGGCTCTCCCCTCACCCAGATCCTATTATACATTTCTGAGGGGCAGAGCCAGCATTATTTTTACTCCCATTGCACTTTCAGACAAGTTTTCTTCCCTCTTTGTATAAATACCTCCTTTGAGTCTTCTGCCACCCAGATTCTCCATTTTCTTCCTCTCCTTGTCGCAGGCATCCCTTGACCTCATTATCTTGCTGTCTTTCGTCCCACCATCATCCACTGCCTTCTCTGACTGTGAGTGAGAAATCTGTCCTAGCTTAGTTCTTCCTTGACCTCCTCACTTCCAAGGGCATTCACCTCCACTCCACCAAAGCGGTACACTCCCAGGGCACCTCACTGCCACCAGCAGTAGCTCCACCTCCAAAATGCCACAATCTGTTTACCTGTCCACATCTTCATTTCTTCTGTTTTTCATCTGTACTCCCAACACATGCTATGACCCCCTCCCTTTTCTCCTGGCCACTCACTTCCTTTGTTGGAGCCCTTCCTTGTTTTCCAGTCCAGCTCAGAGACTATGAACTATCAATTTCTCTGCCCAACAATACTCCAATGCTGGGCCAAGCAACATCTCCAGTGGTGAGCTGTTGACTGTTAAGGGAGAAAGCCACCTATGTGGAGAGTAGAGGAGCTACAGGTCCATGTCTCCCACCTCCACAGGCCTGTCAGCACAGCAAGGCAATGCTGAGTCTAGTTAATTGCACTCTGATTCCCTTCACTGAACTATCCCTAATTTTCACCTCTTTCCTCAACTCCTTCCCACCACCTCCCACCCTCTCAGCAGATGGTTCTGCCTCCCACTTCACAGAGGAAAATAACTTCAACTTTCCCTAGCACCTACATATTTCACTTCACAGACACACAGCCTTTCCCCCTTCTTCAGACAAGCAGGCAGTCGTGGCACCCCAGAGCACCAGCGAGGGAGTCAGTGATAAGACCCAGGACTAAAGCGTGTAGTCCCACCTAGAGGGCTGGCGCTAAGGAGACTCTCTAGGCTAACCATGGAGTTGGGAGCTGAAGGGAGGAGCTGAACTCCCCCTTATCTCTGTTCTCAGAACAAAGTCGGGAAGGCTGCACCCATGTTTTTACCATTCAGCGGGGAGAGTTTGGGTTTAGAGCGCTACATTCGAAGGTCGGGTGTGGCGGAGGTGGGGGTGGCTCTGACTAGGTCCAGTGAAAGAAAAGGTGGTTTGTTCCAAGCTTCAGAGCAGATTGTCCTCTAGGGCTTCAACGACCTCATTTGAAGGACTGACCTCAGTAAGGACATTGACCTCCTGTCTGGCCCTCCCAACGCTTTTTGGAAGCTTTCCAGTTCTCAGTGTGTTGTGGGGAGCTGCCCTGCAAAGGCAGCTGCAGAAGGAGCTGGTGAGGGTGTAGGCTTCATCCTGCTGCCTGAGAAAGGGAGGCCTTTCCCAAACATTTCCTGGGGTCTAGAGTCGGTAAAAAAAAAAAAAAACCCGTGATGGGGTGTCCTTCAGAAATGAATGTTTTGGGACACATAGGGTGTCTTCCCTTAGGAAAGAGAACGGGTGGCCCCTAGGCTAGGGCTGCCAGAGGTCTGCCTGGGCGGACCCTCCTGCCCCACGCAAGTCCCTGCTGAGCCGCCTGGGGAATCCCAGGACCCAGCAGGGACTTGTGTGGGGCCGAGTACTGAGGAGAGGAAGAGGACGCCCAGGTTCACTGGCGGGCCTGCAGAGCCAGGGGGCAGCTGCCCGGGGAGCGGAAGGCCCGCCACAGCCCCCACGCTCTCCGTCCCTGACTTGCGCAGCGCTGAGGCCCCGGTGTCGCTCTTCGCGGTCACTCGCCGCCTTGGCTTGGGAAGAGTGGGACACCCGCGGGCGCGGACTGGCTGTTGTGCCACGGAGTCCCGGTTAGATAACCGCTGCCGGCAGGGGAGAGATACTTCAGTTCTGCGCGTTGCTCTGTTTCCCGCACTGCGCGGGAGCGGCTGGGCATTTGCAGAGCGTGGGTGACGCCGAGGAGGAAGCGGGGTGGCCGGCCGCTGGGGCCACGCGGCGCTCGGCACCCGGGACGCGCGGGCCCAGGGCTGCCCGTGCAGCGGAAGCGGCTTCGGCAACCTCTGGAGAACTGCGGCCCCTGGAGGGGAAAGCGCAGGAGCTCGGGCCTGGCCAATGGCGCGCTATTGGAGGGGAAGGGACAACTCCTAGAAACGCACAGAGCCTGTTCTGTGGAGAGAAAAGGGGGTACAGGAAGAATATGGGCAACCGCAGCAGCCCCACACGATGGCTACTCCCTGGGCCTACCCTGACACCAAGAAGAGGCATGAGACAGGCTTTGACCCTGCCTTTGGAACTGGCGTAGCCGAGTGGGCCAGTTTGCCCCATCGGATTTTCTGCAACATCTTGGCTAATGGGTCTTAATCTTTTTGGCTCAGGGTCCCCTTTGAAAATCCAATGAAAGTAAAGTGCATGCAGTTTAATGGGTTTCTCAGCTGTCCATCCAGGGGCAGGCAGGCCCCTAATATTTATGGGGCTCAGGGCAAGTAACAAATGGAGGCCCACATACCACACTCTAAGTACTGAGGAGTTTGGAGATCAGGCTAAGAGACTGTTAAATTTAGTATGTTCTGCCCTCCTACCTTGACAGCTATATCTTCATAGCAGCCTGGAAGGCTGCGTTTGAATTTAGAATTTGCAGACTTCTCAGATCTCTGCTCCAAAATGTGGCAATGTTGGGACAGCCAGCCCCTGGCTCCCCAGCCCACTGCCTGCCCCATTTCTTTTCCTGTCCCTAGCCACTCCACCCCCCCGTCCCGTCCTGCAAGGTGAGGAGCCTTGCGTGCACTCGTGTGGAAACCCCGGCTCACATGTCCAAGCTTCCTCCACGCCACTGCAAGGAGTTGTCCCTGGCCAGCTGGCCAGCCCAGAGGTGTGCACGCTGGCAGAGGGGTTTGCCTGCCAGTGGAGGCAGAGGCCTGCATGGGCCCTAGGAGTGGACTCGGGTGTTTGGGCAGGAAATGCCAGAGCCTAGAACAGTGCTTCTGGTGAATGACCAGCCTTTAAGTTTCCAATCCCTGGTGGACCAATACTTGATAAAATACAATGAAAATCGATTAGAACATGGAAAATGTCAGGAGCTTGTATGTCATAGCAGTCATATTGTGATGAAAATTTCTAAATGCTTGCTTTTAATTTCTATACAGACCCCATTATGGACCAGTAACAAGCAGTTTACTGACTAACCAGCAGCAGTTCTGGGACTACACTTGGAGTAGCATTGGTCTAGAAGGAGGCAAGATGGGCTCCAAGTGGGAGGGCCCGTGGTAGTGGTAGAAAGGGGGATGGCTCTAGACCTTCTGAGTCTACAGGTGGTTCTGGCTTTTGGAATCTGGACTTTTAAATTGTATGGGGACTCTAGCATAATTAGTCAAGAAGTCCAGAGTTGTTTGCCCAGTAACACAGGCAAGGGAATCAAAGATAGAATACATATTCATAAATAAGAAAATCTGTTATGTAACAGGAGAGCTTGACTCTTAATTAGTCATCCATAAAATGAATTAGCTATCTCTAGGGTGTATGAAGCCCAGGTACTGAGGGGGTTGCTGGCATTTTTTGGTTGTCCCAGCAGGAGGCGCTGTGGGTGTCACCTGCTAGTTGATAGCTCATTCTGTCTCCATTGTCTCCTGACTTTGTTGTGTGAATATGGGCTCTGCCACCACTCTTCTAATCTTCACTGTTTCCTCCTAGCATTACTGTCTTCTGTAATAAAATTTTTACTTTGATCTGCTGTGGCCATAGACCAGCAAATAAGGAGGTCCCAGAAAGAAGAGGGGGAAGGCTGCAAAGGCTGCTAGAAGGCACCTTCATGAAGTGTGGGGTGGGATGGCTGCCTCATGAGTGAGGCAGGAAGGGGAATGCTGACAAGAGGGCCACTGCGCCTGCAGCTTGGCCCCGCCGGCAGCAGCCGGCATCTTCCCCACTTGGGGCACCCGGCACAGGTGCTGCTGCAGGCCCTGCAGGATGAAAGATAAAAGTACCCTCACCACGGGCAGACCGAGTTCTTCATGGCTGGACATGCCCCCTGGAAAGGAAAGGACTTTGCAAGGAGAGGGAGAGGGGCTTGCAGACAGCAGGGTTATTTTCCTCAGGAACAAACAACTGCCACCCCTGGAGTCCTGGTACATGAAGGAAAGCTCGGCCCAGGTGACCTCACTGGTGACTTCCTCTAAACATTTAAGGAAGAAATAACACCAACCTTATCAAACTCTTCCAGAGAATAGAAGAAGAGGGAACATCTTCCAATTCATTTTGTAAGATCGGCATAACCTTGATAACAAGAACTGACAAGAATAGTAATAAGGAAAGAACTAGAGGCTAATCTCTGTTATGAACATAAATGCAAAAATTCTAAACAAAATATTAGCAAATCGATTTCAACTATAGGTAAAGAGCTTACTACATCACAACAAATTTGGGTTTATTCTATGAATGCAAGACTGGTGTAGGAGTTGAAAATTTATTGATAGAATTCACCACAATAACAGAATAAGTGAGGAAAGCACATGGCTATCTCAACAAATGCAGAAAAAAACTGATAAAATTCTATTCTGTTCATTATAAAAACTCTTAGCAAACTAGGAATAGAAACTCTGATAGAGAATATATACAAAACATCAACTTCTACCGTCATTACTTAATAGTGAAATATTGAAAGCTTTCCTCCTGAGATTGAGATTGAGACAGGGTTATCCACGATTCTTCTAGTCAGTATTGTTCTGGAGGCTCTAGCTAATGTGATAAGGTAAGAAAAAGAATAAATTTGCAAATATTGGAAAGAAGAAATAAAGCAGTCATCATTGCTGACAATAAGAAGTATTAAAAGAAAACCCAAAAGAATTTATAGATAAGCTGTTAACACTAATAAATGAATTAGGAAGACTATGGATACAAGGTCAAATAAAAATTGTTTTATTCCTATATACTATCAACAATTAGATATTCTTATTCATAAATAGTGCTGGAGCAATTGAATATATATATGTGAAAAAAATAAGTATTGACCCAACTTCATACCATATGTAAAAAAAAATAATTCAAGATTGATCATAGACCAAAATTTAAAAGCTAAAACAATAAAAACTAGAAGAAAATAAAGAAGACAATATTTATGACTTTGTTGTAGAGAATAATTTCTAAAACAGGACAAAAAGCATTAAACCTAAAATTAAAATACTGACAAACTAAATTTTATTAAAATGTATAACTTATGTTCATCAAGAGACTGAAAATATCACCTCAGATTGGCAGAAGATAGTCACAATACCCATATCCATCAAACAATGCACATCAGAATGTATAAAGAACTTCTACAAATCAATAGGAAAAAGAAATAATCCATTTTAAAAATGGGCACAAGACCTTAATGGGTACTTCAAAAAAGAGGATATCCAAAGGGTCAATAAACATATGAAATATGTTTAACACCAGGGAAATGTAAATTAGAACATTTACATTGTAATGTTTTAGATACTACTACCTACTAACTAGAAGAGCTAAAACTAAATAGGCGGTAATCCCCAGCGTTAGCAAGGATGTACAGCAGCTGTCTCCAGTACTGCTGATGAGGTTGTAAACTGGCTCATGTACTTTGGAAAACTGGCGGTGTCTCCTACTAGCTAGCCTCAATTAAAAAGCATAGAAAAGAAAAAAGAAAAACATCATCTATAACACCTCAAAAACACCAAATCTAGAAATAACTCTAATGAGTGAACAGCCTATTTTACCACCACCTGACTAAGAGAAACCATCATCAGCATCTTACCAGCAGCCCCTTGTACCCTGTCTCAAACACTCCCTGCCTCCTGATATCCAAACACCATAGAGCAGTTTTGCTCGTTTGGGTACTTCATGTAAATGAAAGCATGAAGCAGGGACTATTTTGTGTCCAGTTTTTTCCACTGAGCACATTCATGAGATTCACCCATCACAAGCTGTACAAAACTAGGCAGTGGCCAGATTTGACCTGTAGCTCCAGTTGCCTGACCTCTGAGCTGTATCAGGAATGTCCCAATGGTGGGTGAGTAGCCTTTAGCCATCTCCAGTCATCCTCTGGGTGATGCCATGTGGCAAAGTCCCAAGGCTGGTTCCTCTTTTGCAGCAAAGTGGCAGTATCATTCCCTAGACCGTGCATCTGTCCTCAGCACCATTCAGACAAGGAGGGGAGAGTTGTCTCTGGTGCCACCCATTCATGTGTGTCCTCAGATTTAACCGTGCAACCTTCCCTGAGCGAAGCAGGGACTGTTCTTTCCAAAGATAACCACAGGATCGATTTCTAAATTACTCACTTCTCAAGTTACTCAATTAATGTAGAAGTCTTCCCCTCCCTTCCCCCCTCCTCCATAACCTATAGGGGTGGAGGAAGAGGATGCTATGTGGTCCCTGGAGGTGGAAGTGTGCATCTTGATTGTTTAACTTGGGAACCCTGAAGGCAGAGGACGAGGAAGTGGAGAGGGGAAAGGATGGTACTGGAAAGTCCCCAGGAGCCTGGCAGTTCATAAACCATAGCTGAGTGTGTCTGGAGGAGACAGCCATTGCTTGTTCCACATTGGGTTGTCTTTAGACACAGACCCAAGGCATTTCTGCACCCAGGGGAGCTGAGGCCGGTTCTTCCTGACCAAGTCAGTCATGTCCCCCTGCCCAGCGGGGCCTGAGAGTCTCTGTTGCTACTTTCTCCCTCCTGCAGACCACATGGGTCTGTTCTGTTACTGACCACACTTCTGTGTGCAACTCCAAATGCTCAGGGGTTTATTTCTAATATGCTTATTCTACCCTCATATTTGATTCATATTTTGGCTGGCCATAGGATTCTAGTCTGTTAATACCTTCCCATCACAGTTTTGAAAACATCGCTCCATTGTCTTCTTGCTTATAGTATTGCCATTGAGACTAAGTCATTCTGATTCCTGGTTGTGTCAGTCTGGGTCCAATCAGGAGATAAAAACCAAATAGTGTTTTTTTGTTTTGTTTTGTTTTTTTGAGGTATCGGGGCCAGGGATTGAACCCCAGACCTCATACGTGGGAAGCTGGTGCTCAACCACTGAACCACATCAGCAACCCTGAGTTGGTTTTTTTGTTTGTTTGCTTGTTTTTTGTTTTGTTTTGTTTTTGTTTTTAGGAGGCACTGGGAACCGAACCCGGGACCTCCCATGTGGGAAGCAGGTGCTCAATTCCTTGAGCCACATTCTCTCCCCCAAACACTGATTTAAGCAGGGGACATTTACAGTAAAGAATTATTAGACTGGGATAAAAAAATAAATGCACAAGATATAAGAGAACCCTGTATGGTACTCTAGGCCTGAGGGAGAGTACCCAAAGGACAAATTTGGAAGGGGTCCCCTATCCCAAAGCTGGGGTTCACACCTCCTTGAAGAAGGTGTAATGGGAGCCCACTAGATGGCAGAGAAGTTCACTGGTTTGCCGGGTCAAAGTCGGTCTGCAGTTGCTGGACAAGCAGGAATCAACCCTTCAGAGTGCAGGGGAGCCCCAGCTGGTGGCCGGGCACTCAGTCCAGCAGAGCGAGTGGGGGTGTCAGTGTGGCAGGAGGCCTGACGCACTCAATATCCGTGTCAGAAGGGGCAGGACATGGACGGATACAGGAGGCAAGCCTCTGGGGAGCAGCGGGCTGCAGAGGGACAGGGTGCCAGAAGCCTGGGGTGCTGAGAGTCCTGGCAGGGTCTCGGCAGTGGGAGGGCAGTGTAGGTGTGTCTGGGGCAGAGCAGGGCAGGATATCTATCCATCCACTCTGCTGAGCTGTGGTACAGCTGCTAGAACCTTCAGGAAAAGCCACTTCCTCCTGCAATGTCCCTCCAGTGCTTTCTACGGAGAAAGGAGAAATGCTTAAAGGAATATCTCCAATATTTTAAAGAAGGCATCAAAGCATGAATTTGGAACTGAGAGTAATAAGTTGACAACTGGAACACTGGTCCTTTGTGGTGATCTTCTCTCTCTCTCTCTCTCTCTCTCTCTCTCTCTCTAAGTCTTTAAAAATCTTTCCTTGTCTTTAGTGTTTCCTTGGTCTGGGTCTAGTTTCATCCTTTTAGCTGGGCACTCAGTGGGCTCTTTCAGTCTGCAAATTCATGTCCTTAGTTCTGAGACATTTTCTTGAGTTATTTTAATTAGTTCCTCCTCTCTGCTTTCTCTTTTCTCTCTTACTATTCAAATGCTCTACCTCTTGGACTGTTGTATAATTTTCTTATCTTTTTAAAATTCAATTTCTTT
>JAQZBX010084969.1:0-13194 GCA_029593785.1 Cabassous unicinctus | reverse complement strand
GGCGAACGGTTCGCTTCTCTTCTCCTGGGACCTTCTTTCCAACATCAAAGCTGCTTCTCAAAGACTGCTTCTCAAAAGACTGCTTCAACTCTGTTCTTTGCCTTGCCTTTTATATTCAATTCCCCACCCACCAGGGGGTGGGGCTCAATGCCCTACTGACTGACATGGCCCAGTCAACGCCCTAATCATAATTCAATCAGGCCCAGATTAACAGATCAGATTACAGGCATGATCCAATTATATTTTTGGAATTCATAATTACATCAAATTCCCCAACGGTTACAACAACATATCAAATCCTATTGGACACTGCAAAGGCAGTGTGGAGAGGGAACTTTATAGCCCTAAATACTTACATTAAACAAGAAGAAAGAGCTAAAATCGAAGACCTAACTGCACACCCGGAGAAACTAGAAAAAGAACAGCAAACTAATCCCAAACCAAGCTGAAGGAAAGAAAAATAAGGATCAGAGCAGAAAAAAAAATGAAATTGAGAACAAAAAAACAACAGAGAGAATCAACAAAACCAAAAGTTGGTTCTTTGAGAACATCAACAAAATTGATACACCCTAAGCTAGACTGACCAAAAAAAGAGAGAAGACACAAATAAAATCAGAAATGAGAGGAGGGACATTACCACTGATCCCACAGAAATAAGAGAGATCATGAGAATACTATGAACAACTGTCCACCAACAACCTAGAAAAAGTAGATGAAATGAACAAATTCCCAGAACACATGAACCACCTACACTGACACTAGAAGAAAGAGAAAACCTAAACAAACCAATGACATGGGAAGAGACTGAAACAGTCATCTAAAACCTCCCAAACATGAAAAGCCAAGGATGAGATGGCTGCACAGGTAAAGTCTACCAATCATTCAAAGATGATCTTGGGGGGGCGGATGTGGCTCAAGTGGTTGGGCATCCGTCTCCCATATGGAGAGACCTGGGTTCGATTTCCGGGACCTCCCGGTAAAATTTAAAAAAAAAAAAAAAAGATGATCTAATACCAATCTTGCTCAAGCTCTTCCAAAAAAACTGAATAGGAAGGAATGCTACCAAACTCATTCAATGAAGCCAGAATCACCCTAATACCAAAACCAGGTAAAGCTAAGATGAAAGAAAATTACAGAGCAATTTCTCTAAAGAATAGCAAAAATCCTCAACAAAATACTTGCAAACTGAATCCAAAGTACATTAAAAGAATTATATACCATGATCAAGCGGATTTCACCCCAGGTATGCAAGGGTGGTTCAAAACAAGAAAATCAGTTAGTGTAACAAATCACATTATTCTCTCGATTGATGCAGAAAAGGCATTTGATAAAATGCAGACTCTGTGTTAAAAACACTCCAAAGATACAAATAGAAGGAAGCTTTCTCAATATGTAAAGTGCATATATGAAAAACCCATATATCTAGCTTTGTACCCAATGGTGAAACATTGAAAGCCTTCCCGCTGAGATTGGGAACAAGACAAGGATGCCCACTGTTACCACTGTTATTCAATATTGTGCTAGAAGTTCTAGCTAGAGCAATTAGGAAAGGCATCCAAATAGGAAACTGTCACTGTTTGCTAATGATATGATCCTATATCTGGAAAATCCCGAAAAATCAACAAGAAAGCTACTAGAACTAACAGACGAATTCAGCAATGTGGTGGGATACAAGATTAATATGCAGAAATCAGTAGCATTTCTATACACTACTTATGAGCAATCTGGGGAGGAAGTCAGAAAAAAAAAATTCCATTTAGAATAGCGACTAAAAGAATCAAGTATTTAGGAAATAACTTAACCAAGGACATAAAGGACCTGTATTCAGAAAACTACAAAACATTGCTATAAAAAAAACAAAGAAGACCTAAAAAAATGGAAGGACATTCCATATTCATGGACTGGAAGACTAAATATTGTTAAGATGTCAATTCTACCCAAACTGATTCGTAGATTCAATGCAATCACAATAAAAATCCCAACAGCTTTTTTTGCAGAAATGGAAAACCCAATTATCAAATTTATTTAGAATGTTAAGTGGCTCTTAACAGCCAAAAATGTCTTCAAAAAGAAGAACCAAGTTGGAGAACTCTCACTTCCTGAGTTTAAAGCATGTTACTTAGCTACAGTGGTAAAATCAGCATGGTACCAGCATAAAGATAGACATATTGATGAATGGAACTGAATCAAGAATTCAGAAACAGACCCTTGCATCTATGGTCAAGTGGCTTTTGACAAGGCAGTCAAGCCTACCCAGCTGGACCACAACAGTCTATTTAACAAATGTGCTGGGAGAACTGCATATACGTACCCAAAAGAAAGAAATGAGGACCCCTATTTCACACCTTATATAAAAATTAAATCAAAATGGATCAAGGACCTATATATAAAATCTTCAACAATAAAACTTCTAGAATAAAATTTAGGGAAACATTTTCAAGATCTTGTGGTAGGTGGTAGTTTCTTAAACCTTACACCCAAAGCACAAGCAATGAAAGAAAAAATAGATAAATTGGACCTCCTAAAAATTAAATACTTTTGTTCTCCAAAAGACTGTCAAGGAAGTAAAAAGGCAGCCAGTCAATGGGAAAAAATATTTGGAAAATACATATCTGAAGAGTTTGATATCCACATTATATAAAGAGACCATACTACTCAATAATAAAAAGTCATGTAGCCCAATTTAAAAATGGACCAAAGACTTGAATATACATTTCTCCAAAGAGGAAATACAAATGACCAAAAAGCACATGAAAAAATACTGAACATCACCAGCTATTAGGGAAATGCAGGTCAAATTTACAATGAGATACCATTTCACACCTTATAGAATGACCATCAACAAAAAAATAAAAACAAAAAAACAAAAACTATAAGCGCTGAAGAGGATGTGGAGAAATAGGAACACTGCTTCACTGTTGGTGGGAATGTAGAATGGTGCAGCCTCTCTGGAAATCATTTTGAAAATGTTCTAAAACTGATATGATGACAGCACAACTCTGACGAAAATGAGAGCCACTGAATGTACACTCTGAATGGACTGTACAAAGTATGGGGCTGTATAACACAGGGAATCCAGTGGTGGAAGGTGGACTGTGGTTAACAGGACAAATACGAGAACACTCTCTTATGAAATATAACAAATGTATAACTCTAATACAGCATGTTAATAATCAGGTATGCTGTGGGAAAAATACACTGTGTAAGATACGGGCTATAGTTATAATAATATTTTGACCATACTCTTTCATAGTTTGTAACAAATGTTTCACAACAATGCAAGGTGTTGGTGGTGAGTGATGGATGGGAGCCTTGTATGATGATATGCATGTCTGTTTTGTAAGTTCACAACTTTTACTATACACTTATTGTTTACGTATGTTTATGTATGAATTATACTTCAATAAAATTTTATTTTTAAAAAAAAGATGATATCAGTTGATTTCCAGGCTGGTAGTAAGCAACTGATTACATGGCTCCTTAAGATATTTGTCATCTCGGTGTTTTTGTTGTTGTTTTTTTTTAAAACACTTTGTGATGGTAAGGCCAGCCAAGTAATTGTTATCTTAAAAAAAAAGGAAAGAAAGAGAGAGAGAAAGAAAGAAAGAGAGAGAGAGAGAGAAATAGAGAAAGAGAGAGAGAGAGAGAGAAAGAAAGAAAGAGGCAGAGACAGAGAGAAGAAACCCATTTGAAGGTTATTAGGAGGGAGTAAGTTTCGGGGTACAATAGCTGGATGGGGTGAGGATGGGATCAGGGTGTGGGAGGAAGTGACAGCAAGAGGGGCTGTACAGTTTCTTAGCACGTGGCTGGGAGTGGAGGAAGAGGAGAAATAAGAGGAGAAGAAAGGCAAAGCGTTTAACAAAGGTGGACTGGACTGTTGAAGCTTTGGGTCTGTATCTCAGGGTAATATCCTGGGTAAAAAGAGATTCGGTAGTCACCAATGAAGCTGTGGGTGAGGGTACCAAGGAAAGGTCAGGTGGAGTGGGGGTGGGGGAGTGCAGCAGTCCCCATGGCTAACTCTCCTGGACTCCCTGCTGGCATGTCCATGACTATGTCTGGGCAGGGGCTGTCACCAGGAGAGCCCTCCCCTCTGCTGCTTGGGAGGGCCTCACTACCCCTCCATTCCACTCTTTGGACACAAAGGATGTTTCAGTTTCCTGAGGACACCTCAGCTATCGATGCCTCCTTTTCTCTCCCCAGAATGGCACCCCTCCCTAGGATACCTTAAGGAAATAAGGAATAAGGACAAGTTTTGATCAAATAAAATGTATAGCCTATTCCTGTTCTCATTATTGGGCTCATTTCTGGCCTGAACCTCAAGTCCACTTTTGTACCTCTTCCAACAGACAGCAGAAGGCAGCAAACATCAGTGAAAACAAATGCAGGATTTCAAATCAAATGCTCTAGCTGTAAATTCAGCTCAAGCTCTGACTGTATAACTTGGGATCCTTAACTTTTGGGGAAAGAGCTCCAATTTCTTTTATGAAAGACAGAGATAATTACAAAACCTTCACCACTGGTTAAAGATCAAATTAGTAAAGAAATTTTTAAAAGATCAAAAAAAGTTTTCATATAACAAACTTTATTTTTAAAGAGGTTTTAGATTACAGAAAAGTTACATCAGAAGATTATGGGATTTCCATAAACCCCACCCCTCACCCTCCCACATCTTCCCCTATTAGTGATATCTTACAATAATGTGGTATATTTGCTATAAATGATGAAAAATATTGAAGCATTGCTACTAAAAAAAAAAGATCAAATTAGACAGCCCTTTTAAAAACTATAAAATGCTATATAAATATTAGTTAAGAGCATCTACATCACTTCTCCAAGTTACTCGCTGGGTAGCCATTCTATAATTTCACCACTGAAGAGCACATTAAACACAGGACTTCGCTGTGTCTATATGGGACTTTTAAAGCCCTCGGGTGTTCACAAAATTTTGTTAGCCCCTCCCTGTATGCCCATGAGTTATGCTTACCCCCTTGACAGAAGAGGCACCGGATGTCCAGATAACGCAGCCTGCCTTGACTCCCTGCGAGGCGGAGGTAGAGCTTGGTTGGAACCCTCATATCAGACTCCTTTTCCATGATGACACCAGTCTACTCTTCACAAGAGGGCAGAGTTCATGCCCACACAGAATGCCAGGGATTTCCATCCTTTCTATAGTCAGCGTGGATTTTAATCCCAAAATAACAGAGCCAAAGCCCTAGATTCAAAGCCATGGGCTCTGGCCTAGCTCTCCTCCTTGATTCCAAAGTTGCTGAAATGTCCTGTTAGCATTTGTCACGGAGATGGGCAGCCCACGGCTCACTCTGAAAATAGGAAGGTCAGCTGGAAAGCATTTCCATCTCGAAGCCTTCTGTATTAGTCAAAGGGGTGCTAATGCGAAATACCAGAAATCTGTTGGTCTTTATAAAGAGTATTTATTTGGGGTGGAAGTCCACAGTTACCAGGTCATAAAGCTCAAGTTTCTTCCCTCACCAAAGTCCATTGCCTTGTGTTGGAGCAAGACAGCTGCCCACTGCCAGGGTTCAGGCTTCTTGGGTTCCTCTCTTCCCGGGGCTTTGTTTCTCTCCGGGCTTAGCTCCTCTGTTTCCTCCACAAGGTCAGTTGTAGACTATCAGGCGAACGGCTCGCTTCTCTTCTCCTGGGGCCTTCTCTCCAATATCAAAACTGCTTCTCAAAAACTGCTCCCTCTGTTCTTCACCTTGCCTTTTATATTTGATTTCCCACCCACCAAGGGGTGGGGCTCAACACCCTAATCATAACCTAATCATGCCCAGATTAACAGATCAGTTTACAAGCATGATCCAATTACATTTTTGGAATTCATAATTACATTAAATTGCCAAACAGCTACACCTTCCTACTAAAATTATGGGGAAAATTAAATTCTCTCAAATAAAAGCAAAAATAAAGGAGAAAGGGCTCCAACAACAACAGCTAACCCATAGTGAACTTATGTCACTATAACATGCCAGGCACTGTTATAAACACTTGATGTAATGAGGTATTAATTGTTATTAATTCCATTTTACATATGAAGAAATTGAGGTGGAAAGGTTTAAAAAAAAAAAAAAAAAATAGGCCAAGGTCACACAGCTAGGTGGTGGAAGAATCAAAAATAAAACTCAGTGATCTGGAAAGAGTCCACACATCACTCTGACTCGCCTTTGTTTGCTCTGGCTAATAATCAAGCCACTCTTCCTTGCAGCCTGCCCATGTGGCAGGGGAGTTAGTAATTACCGATTAAGTGAGGGACACACATCCACAAACCTGAGTCCCAGAGTTCTCCTGAAAGGAGCCAATCAACTGGCTGCTCTGGCATGTAAAAACATCTCTGCCTCTAAACTTAATTTCTTTAGCCAAAACAAGGCATTCCATTTGCATCCTCGTTTATTTATTTTCCTTATCACCCTGGGGTACATAAACACCAAGACTGACAGTTCTAGTGATAGAGGCCTCAGAACAGCACCTGATGATTCCCTGAAACCACCCCACGAGGCCCCATTTGTGGTATTTCTTCTTCCCTGTCGTTACCTAACTCCCCCTCCTCCCACACATACAGGGCTCTGAACACTCAGAATTAGGGGAAGGAAACAAAAAATCTAAACAGAAGCTTCAACTGTAATAAACTCAGATCACTTCAGATATACACACAGAGGTGAGAACGTCTATCTCATGACCCTTAACTGAAAGTTTCAAGATAAAGAGGAGGGAAGCGGCTATGGCTCAATTGATTGGGCTCCCGTCTGGGCTCCCGTCTACCATATGGGAGGCCCCTGGCCCGGTTCCCGGGGCCTCCTGGTAAAGGCAAGCCGGCCTGAGGCACGGTGAGCCGACGCAACAAGATGACTCAACAAAGGGAGACAAGCAGATCCAGAAAAACGCCAAAAGCAAATGGACACAGCAAGCACAAGCAGCAAGGGGAGAATAAATAAATAAATAAAAATAAAAATCTTAAAAAAAAAAAAAAGATAAAGAGGAAATTCAGCCACCCTTGGACTTGTGTCACAGAAAGTGACACACAGACACACTTTCTGACACACAGAAAGTGTGTCACACTCACCCAAGTCCTGTGTGAGACTTGTGAGGTCTCAGTTCCTCATTCCTGCAACATCCTGACTGGGCTGTGCCGAGGCCTTGTGTTGAAATGGACTTTCCTTAGC
The DNA here is from genome assembly GCA_029593785.1 of Cabassous unicinctus. NCBI lineage: Eukaryota > Metazoa > Chordata > Mammalia > Cingulata > Chlamyphoridae > Cabassous > Cabassous unicinctus. Next base: position 6,019 of record JAQZBX010084969.1, on the reverse strand, counting down.
GGGAGCAGGGTGAGCAGAGAAGGAAATTGGGGAGAAAAAGCCTTTTGCAAACCCCAAGAAACTCTCCGAGTGGCTGGCCTCCAGGTCAGAGCAGCTTAGAGATCTCATGCACAACCTCTGGATCCATTTGGACCCCAAAGTCGGGCTACTTAAGGGGGGGGCAGAAATCTGGTGTCCAGGGACTTCCCCTCACAGAGAGTAAATGGTCTGAGATTTGGGAGGCATTTTCCTCTACTGTAACCTGCCCATACATGTGCTCTATTTCTGTTTTATTGCAGGGACAGCAAAATCCAAAGTTCTTTGAAAATGAATAAAGCAGGCAAGAGAGAAACAACAATGAAAGTGCAAAACACCCCACCTCAAGGATGCAGGAGACTTTAGGGAGTGGTGGAGACAGGTAGAACTGGAGTGCACCACCCCTCTCTAAAGAGAAGGCAGCCCCAGTACCGCCTTCGGGAATTCTAAAGGGCAGAATATCTGAAGTCTCCCAATTTTCAACACTGGCTCAGTTTTCTTTTCAACTCTATGTTGGCCCAGTAAAATATGTCTGTTGAGTAGATGTAGGCCATGGTCCCAATATATGACCAGGGTGGTAGAGTGTGGTAAAAAGATAGCATGCTGTTTTAGTTTACTTGGCTACCTCCAGCACATATCATGCAATGGGTCGGCTTAAACAAGGGGAATTTAATGGCTTAGGGTTTAGAGATTAAGAAAAAAGTCCAAATCAAGGCATCATCAAGGCAATGCTGAAGACTGTGGCATCCTGGGGCTGGCTGCTGGCGATCCTTGGTCCTTAGCTAGTGGTCCATTGAATTCAGCTTCTGGCTGCTCCCTCTGTGGCTTTCTATATCATGTCTGAATTTCATTCTGCTTATACAGGACTCCAGTAATAGAATTAAGACCTATCCTGTTTGAATTGTGCCACACTTTAACTGAAGTAACCTCATCAAAAGGTCCTACTTACAATGGGTTCACACCCATAGGAATGGAATAAATTTAAGAACACATTTTTCTGGAGTACATACAGCTTCAAACCACCACACTTGCCTAGAATAACTAATCATCATGTGTAGTCCTGCTACCTGCTGAAGGTAGGGTGGAACAGCAGAGACTGGAAATAATGTAGACTCTCAAACCACACTGATGTGAGTTTGAATACTGGCTCTACTTTTACTAGCTGTGAGACCTCAGGTGAAGTATTCACCACTCTAAGCAACAATTCCCATCTGCAAAATGGGTTATTAATACCCAACTCAGAGATGTGTGAGAATTAAAAACATGGGTGCAGAGGAAGCGGATGTAGCTCAAGTGGTTGAGCGCCTGCTTCCCATGTAAGAGGTCCCAGGTTTGATTCCCAGTAAAAACAAACAAGCAAGCAAACAAAAGAAAAAACAAACTCGAGGGAGCTGGTGTAGCGGAGTAGCTCAGTGGTTGAGTGCTGGTTTCCCACAGACAAGCACAAGGTCAAACAAACAAAAACATAGGTGTGGAAAGACAACAAGGACTTGTTAAATTTCCTTCCCCCTTATCTCTAAAGAAACTATCTTAAGGCAAGCTTCTTTAGATTTCAATGTTCCAATCTGTTAAAAACAACAATAGCCCTCCAGCACTGCCACCTGCACCTTACCTCACAAGAAGGGTGGGTGATGGAGGTGAAAGCAGAGTACTGCACAAATGTAGAAAATTGGTTGTCTTGATTGCTAACACCCTCTTCTCTCATTTCTAGACCAACAAAAGAGTAATTTGCTTTTCTAATGTGTTTATACCCTTCAATAACATGCAGCAGAAGATGGTGTCAAATATTTGTGGTAATCCCTTCAAATGGCTATTAGCAGTCAATTTTCCAAGGAATCCAATTCCTCCATCATCACACAGAGGAGAGTAAACATTAGGAGATGCCTAATCACTGAGGGCCAGGCAAGCCTCCTTTCTCTCTCTTGTTTTAGAGAACTAGTGAGGAAAAGGAGGTTGAAAATAAAGTCACTACCCAGTTGCATACTTCTTTGACTAATAAAAAGAAAGCTGAATTATGAGCCAACGATTTTCACTCAAATACGACCATGAATTCATTATATTATACTATCAAACTGTATAGGGATTTTTGTCGGTCTCTTTATTTTCCCATACATTGTAGCAAAATTGAGATAATGCTTTGGCATTTCCTCATGACTTTACAACTTCTTTTATGCAGGAAAGCTCTCCTCTGACACTTTAACTGGTCATAGAGATCATTTACTTGGCTTGTTTTCTCTTAAAATCAAAAAGGCATTAAGTTCGGTTGCACTGAAGCTTTTCAGAAACATGTTTTTATCTTTTTGAGAGTATGCCTCCTCTTTCTCCCTCTATAGAATTTCAATAGCTATCTCTGAGAATCATTACTTTTTCAAATTACTAAGCAAGTATCATAGAAAGAGTAAGAATTAATTATACAATAAATCAGGAGGAAAAAATAAGTTGAATGAATATATAGGTATGTATCCTGTCCACATGCACACACAAAGCAGGGTTCTTGAAAAGGCAAAGAATGGTGTTAACACTACAAAAGTTTTAGGAGTTGGTTCTTTGCTAAATATTTAAGGCATGCCATGTTCCCTGAAGCAAACAAGGTAAAGATATGGAAAAGGCACACACAGATAAGCTCCATTTCAAGTAATAAGTACACCTACACTCACCTCGTACTTTGTTTTTAAAATGTAAACTTTTTATTGATGCATATAATACATCCAGAAGTGTACACAAATCTTAAATACACAAGGGCATGTTCACTACTCTGGGCTCTTTTTTGATGAGCATAACTTAGAAGGGATTTAGGCAGTTCAGAAAAATTGCTAACGCATTTCCCACAACCGGCTCAGACTGGAGGCAACTCAAGTCCCAGGCCTTGCTAATACCCTGTGTATAAAAAAAAGCTGACAAAGCATTCACCTGCATCAACTTGATCCAGCAACAGCTTTATCACATTCAGCAAACACCCAATGCTTTCTGGGAAAAATAAAGCAATATCCTGAGGAGGGAGAAAAAGAAATGAAAAGGCAACCTTGACATCCAATCTACAAATCCTACACTCACTTGTGGTGCCTGTCATACCCACCTCTGGGTTTCTAAAAAGCTCCACAGATTTTGTTTTTATTAAGGAAAATGTCAATCATATACAAAAGTAGAAGCTTTCGCACAAGAACTTACAAACCCATAAACCTAGCTTCAACAATTAACCTCATGGCCAATCTCCACTCATCTCTTCCTCCCTACTTCCCCCCAGCAGCGTCCCCAAAACCGGATTATTGTGAAGCAAATCCCCTTTATTTCAACTTCAATATATGTATCTAGAAGATAAAGGGTTTAAAATATATATAATCACTATACCATTATCATAACTACAAAATATCCTTAATACTATCAAATAATCCCTATAGATTTCCATTATCATCTCAATTTTTAAAAAACGTTTTTGATCAAATTAAGATCCAGCAAAGGTGCACACATTGCATTGCTTTTAAAAGCTACCCTGTTCTGTGAGTCTCATAGCAGCCAGGCTGAAATCCACTGGCCCTTTCTTTCCAAAAATTCTAATTCTGGAGATACCACAGGAAAACTCCAGTCTTAGACGATATCAAATAGTAGTCGAAGACTTTTTTGTTTTTGTTTTAATAATCTTAAGAGTACACGCGAAACGATTTAACACGAAGCAATTAGCACTCCTGGGAATCCAACACTTATTCTCGCCTACTTTGAAATTCTGATTGGTGTGGGTTTATCTCCCGGATTTTATCAACACCCCCTCTCCCCCACCTACCCGAGTCATTTGCAGAAGTGGGGACGAAGCAGGCGCGTTTCCTCCCCCTAACCTAGCAGGGCCTTCCTCCGCTGGCCGGGTCCGAACGGTCGCCTCCGTAATGCCAGGGGCGGGTACTGCCGCCACCTCCCGTGGCCACCTGCCCAAGTGAGAAAACGAGCTTCAGCCGCCAAATTCCGGAGAGCCGCCCCACGTAATCTAGAGGGTATTCTGAGCCAGCCAGCCTGGCCACTGAAGAACCAACCAGGACGCCACGGCCTGAGAGAACAAACAGCCCGGCAAAGCCCTGCGGCTTAATCCCAGCGCCAAGCGCGCTAGGGGAGGCAAGTTGGCTCCAAGGAATACACGTTGTGTGTGTGTGTGTGTGTGTGTGTGTGTGTGTGTGCGCGCGCGCGCGCGACTGCTACGCCAACCTCAGTGTACCAGGAAGGAGAGTTAAAAAATCACACACGCCATCATCACTTGTTTTATAATGTTTAAAAATCATTTCACCTGGAAACGGGGCGTGCGAGGTTGTGGTACGTGTATTCCCAACCCAGACCACCAGGTTGCATCCCCCACCCCCACCTTCAACGCACTACAGACCTCTAGGGTTAAGGCTAAGCGATAACCCCAAACCAAAGCGTGAAGGCTCGGGCTCCCGCGCCACCTCCTGGGACCCTTAAGTAGCAGTGTACCCCCAGGCCCTAAACTCCTGGAAGGCCCTCTGTCCTTCCTGGAAAGGTAATTACCCTCCTTCCCCGAAGTCCTGAGTGCCTCGCCCGGGAAGCCGCGAGGCGCGCGGGTACAGGTTAACGACCCGGATCCGGGGCGGGGAAGCAAGCGTTGAGCACGCCGGGGGACCTCCACCCGCGTCCCCCGCGTCCCCCCGCGTCTCCCGCCCCCTGCACTCACCCCAAGCGCAGCGGCTCAAGCTTAGAGTCCCCGCAGCGCTGGGCGCCCCATCCGACAGTAAGGTCGCCGCCGGAGTACCCGCCGCGCCCGTCCCCAGGTGACTGCCCGAGGGAGGGGCGGAGCGCTCCCCGGAGGAGAAGTGGGGGTGGAGGGGACGGTCCCCGGGACCCCACTGCCAATCCGCCGCTGTTCTGCCCGCCAGCCGCCAGGAAGTGCCGAGGTTCGCGTGGAGCAACCTTGGAGCACGCACGCCCCGTCGTGACCCCTGCGGGAGACTAGCGGGAGGACGCCGCCTGTCGGAGGGGCGGCGAGAGGTGACCGAGGCCGCCACCCCCTGCCCTGCGGGGAAGGGTCGGGGCAAAGACTGGCAAGAGGGACGCCTCGGAAAGCAGGAGCTGCCAGGCGCTTAGTGAACACTCCCCAGTCCCCCGGTGCCAGACCCTGAAGACCCAGTCCCAGGCAGGGCGGCAGGGGGCCATTGGATCAAGGCCTCTCTCCCCAACCTCTGTAAATTTAGGCTTTTGGCATCTGTCCCCAGATGAGGGTATACACAGGATGACAGAACTTGGAACTTGCATGCGGAACTTGCATGCATTAAGCAAGTTTTGTTTTGTTTTTGAGGTACCGAGGCCGGGGATTGAACCTGGAACCTCCTATCTGGGAAGGCGGCATTCAACCACTGAGCCACATCGGCTCCCCTAAGTTGGTTTTTCCCCTTTGCTTGTTTTTAGGAAGCACTGGAACCGATCCCCTGACCTTCATGTGGAAAGCAGGCACTCAACCGCCTGAACCACATCCGCTCCCCAGATTTTTAAATAAATCTTGTACTTGTCTTGCAGATAACAATTATATTGCATTGTCTTTTGGATTAACACCACTAGTTTGTTATATTCATTCATCCAACAAATATTTGTTTAGAACCTACGATTTGCCAGTCATTTAAACATTTAAAATATAGCACAATTTCCTTCTGCCTCTCCCCCTTTTCTTCATGGAACTTCAAACAAGGGAAGTGAACTGTACCTCTTTTAACCTCCTAGAGAGCCTGGACCAGCCTTGTAAGGAACTCAGGCAGGGGGGCACAATTAGAACCGCGGTAGAAGTGTGAGCTGCAAGGCGAAATGAGTGGTTTCACCCAACTTGGGGAGGTCAGAGGGTTTCGTGGAGAAGGGCACAGTTAAACTGAGTTATGAAGGGCTATGGGATTCACCAGGAGGTGAGGGGTTTCCGCCAAGATCCCACCACGGGCAAAGTCAGAAGCAGATAGCCAGGCAGAAAGATCATGCTCTGATAGAGGAATGGCAAATAGGTCAGTATAGCTGGGAGGGAGAG
>JAQZBX010084968.1:0-10445 GCA_029593785.1 Cabassous unicinctus | reverse complement strand
ACCCAGGTCCTATACAAGTGGGGATAGCCCCAGAGAATGATGCCTAATTAGTGGGCTCTTCATTGGCATCTGTGTTCCTGAGAGTGACAGAGTTGGACTCAAACAAGTCATCCCTGCACATGGTCCATCAGTCCCTTCTACTCAAACCTATATGTGATGCAGGAGTTTTTAGGTGTACTTCCAGAGACTGTATCCTCTGACCCACATATTTGCCAGCTGTGCCTGGAATCTCAGTGGAGCTGCAACTCCTACCCTACAGCTCAATGTACTCATCCAAGTAACCTGGCGAGGAGACGACGATAGGCAACAGCCATCCCAGCGAATGGAGAGGGACTGTAGCTGAAGGCAAGATAATCCCATCCACTATATCCAAGGCATATAAGCCCTCTCTCACTTGGAGGTGGAGTGGACATAACCTTCCAATTCCTCTCAGGATGGGGGGAGGAGCTGAGGACTAGAGTGGAATTGGTGGTGTTCTGTTGTAGACATACTGTGATTCAAGCAATGGAAGAAATTGTAACAGTGAGGTGGAGACAGTGGCCACTGGATAATTTTGGGGCAGGGAGAGGAGGGGCAGTTGAAATACTCGGGCTTTTTTGGGACTTTGGGTGTTGTCCTGAGTGGTGAAGCAGCAAAAAAAGTAGGCCATTTTCCATCAGAATATACCATGCAGAACTGGGTGGGACAGAGTGTGGTGTGTGATGTGAACTGCAGTCTATGCTCGGTGGCAAGGCCCCAGGATGTGTATATCCATTGCGGGTGTAGTACCACACAGATGGGGAATGGTTGGGTGGGGTGTTTTTGGGGGTGTGGGCGGTGGGGAGCATGGGAATCCCTGTAGTTTCTGAGTAATATTTGGGTAATCTAGGCACATTTATAAAATGTATATATATATATATCAAATAACATTTATGTAAACAAATGCACATACATACATATGTATTTATATATCATTTTACAAATAAAAAAAATTTTTTAAAAAAGTGAAGACTAGGCAACTTTGGCATAGTAAAAGCAGTGTTTTGACATTCATTGTAAGTGAAAAAAAGTGCATAGCTCGCAATGTAATGAGAATATTGTTTCATTTTGCAACTTGAAGAAACCAGTGTTTCGGCCAAGACTAATGTAAAAGCAGTATTTTTACATTGATAGTGAGTGAAAGCAAGTGCATAGCAGCCAAACAAAAAAAGTATCTTAATTAATTTTCAAAGTTGAATTAACTGTTGCATTCACAGCCTCTTATGGGGAACCAGTGTTTTGACGGTGAATTGAAGTTAAAACACAGGCATTGCAGCAAATAAAAGACAAATCTTATTTAGATTTGTAATATGAAAAATCACTGCATTGGCTTAGCCTTAGGAAAAAGCTGTGTGCTGACATGTGAGTGAAAGGAAGGGCATAGCACCCAAACAATAAGAATCTTACTTACCTTTCAAACTTGAAGTAACTCCTGCATTCAAATAGACTTAGTTGAAACCAGTTTCTTGAAGTTGTCTATAAATGAATACACAGGCAAATTAGCCAATGTGACAAGTTTTTTGGGGCGGATTCTAAAGCAAGGAACTCAATGCATTCAGCCAATGTTTGGGAAAAGCAATGATTTCAAGTTGATTGGAATTCAAAGCACATGTATAGCATTGTAAGAATCAATAATCTTACGTAGATTTTGAAAGTGAGGATCCGGCAGTTATGGCATAGCAAAAGTAGTGTTTGACATTCATTTTAAGTGAAAACAGGGGCATAACTGCTAATGTAATGAGTATATTGCTTAGTTTTGAAAACTGAAGAAACCAGTGTTTTGGCTTAATATTAGGTAAAAGCCATATTTTTACATTGATAATGAGTGAAAGCAAGTGCCAAGTAGACAAACAAACAACAATATTTCTTATCATTCACAGTTGAATTAACAGCTGCATTCACAGCCTGTTACTGGAAACCAGTGTTTCAAGATGAATTTAAGTGAAAACACAGGCATAGCAGCAAATATAAGACAAATTTTTTAAGTTTTTTAAACTGAAGAAACCACTGCATTGGCTTAGACTTAGGCAAAAGCTGTGTGTTGACATGTGAGTGAAAGCAGGAGCATAGCAGCCAAACAAACAAGAATCTTACTTAACTTTCAAACTTGAATCAACTTCTGTATTCACAGAGAGTTAGGTGAAACCAGTGTCTTGAAGTTGATTGTAATTGAATACACAGGCATATCAGTCAGTGAAACAAGTTTATTTTTGGTTTTCTAAAACAAGGAACTCAATGCATTCAGCCAAAGTTTGGGAATGGCAGTGATTTCAAGTTACATGTATTGCATTGTAAGAAGCAAGAATATTACTTAGATATACGAAGTGAAGAACTGGCAGCTTTGGCATAGTAAAAGTAGTGTTTTCCCATTCAGTGTAAGTGAAAACATGTACATAGCTGCCAATGTAATGATTATATTTCTTTGTTTTGAAAATTAAGAAACCAGTGTTTTGGCAAAGTATTATGAAAAAGCAGTGTTCTTACATTGATAGTGAGTGAAACATGTGCATAGCCCCCAAAGAAACAGGTATAATACTGAACTTTCAAAGCTGAATTAACTGCTGCATTCACAGCCTATCACAGGAAACCAGTGTTTTGAATATGAATTTAAGTGAAATCACAGGCATAGCTGCAAATAAAAGACAAATATTATTTAGATTTGCAAAGTGATGAAACCACTACATTTGCTTAGCCTTAGGCAAAATCTTTGTGTTGACATGTGTGAAAGCAAGGGCATAGCATCCAAACAAACAAGAATGTTAATTACACTTCAAACTTGATGTAACTGCTGTATTTACAAAGAGATAGCTGAAATCAATGTCTTGAAATTGTTTGTAAATGAATATACATGCAAATCAGCCAGTGAAACAAGATTATTTTATGGTTTTCTAAAGCAAATAATTCAATGCATTCAGCCAACGTCAGGGAAAAGCAGTGTTTTCAAGTTGATTTTAATTGAAGAATCGTGTATAGCATTGTAGGAAACAAGTATCTTACTTAGATTTCCAAAGTGTGGAAACAGCATCTTTGGCATAGTAAAATCAGTCAATTGACTTCCATTGTAAGTGAAAACAAGTGCACAGCTGCCAATGTAATGAGCATATTGCTTTGTTTTGAAAACTGAAGAAACCAGTGTTTTGGCATAGTATTATGTAAAAGCAGTGTTTTTACATTGATAATGAATGAAACCAAGCGCATAGCAGCCAAACAAACAAGTATCATACTTAACTGTCAAAGATGTGTTAACTGCTGAATTCACAGCCTTTTAGGGGAAACCAGTGTTTTGAAGAGGAATTTACATGAAAACACAGGCATAGCTGCAAATAAAAGACAAATCTTATTTAGTTTTGTAAAGTGAAGAAACCACTGCATTGGCTAAGCCTTAGGTAAAACTGTGAGTTGACATGAGAGTACAAGGAAGGACAAAGCAGCCAAACAAACAAGAAACTTACTTACCTTTCAAACTTGAAGTAACTACTGCATTCACAGAGAGTTAGGTGAAACCAGTGGTCTTGAAGTTGTAAATGAATACGTATGTAAGTCAGCCAATGAAACAACTTTCTTTATTGGTTTCTAAGGCAAAGAATTCAATGCATTCCAGCAACCTTAGGGAAAATCAGTGCTTTCCAGGTGATTGTAATTGAAAACACATGTATAGCATTATAAGAAACGATGACCTTAATTAGATTTCGAAAGTGAGAGCCCAGCAAGTTTGGCATAATGACACGTGTGTTTTGAAATTCATTGTAAGTGAAAACAAGTTCATAGCTGCCAATGTAAGGAGTATATCGCTTAGTTTGAAAACTGAAGAAACGAGTGTTTGGGCATAGTATTAGGTAAAAACAGTCTTTTTACTTTGATAATGAGTGAAAGAGTTGTATAGTAGCCAAACAAAGAAGTATCTCACTTAACTTTCAAAGTTGAATTAACTACTGCATTCACAGCCCGTTAGTGAAACTTCTCTTTTGAACATGAATTTAAAGGAAAACACAGGCAAAGCATCAAATAAAACAAATCTTATTTAGTTTTGGAAAGTGAAGGAACCACAGCATTGGATTAGCCTTATGTAAAAGCTGTGTGTTGACATGTGAGTGAAAGGTGTGGCATAGCAGTCAAACAAACAAGAAACTTACTCACCTTTCAAACTTGAAATGAATACTGCATTCAAAGAGAGTTAGGTGAAACCAGTGTCTTAAAATTAATTTTAAATGAATACACATGCAAATCAGCCAATGAAACAAGTTTATTTTTGTTTTGTTTCCTAAAGAAAAGAACTCAATGCATTCAGCCATCGTTAGGGAAAAGCAGTGTTTTCTAGTTGATTGCAATTCAAAACACATGTATAACATTGTCAGAAATAAGTATCTTACTTATATTTGCAAAGTGAGAGACCGACAGCTTTGGCATAGTAAAAGCAATGTTTTGACATTCATTGTAAGTGGAAACAAGTGCATAGCTGCCAATGTAATGAGTATATTGCTTTGTTTTGAATACTGAAGAAACCAGTGTTTTGGCATAGTATTAAGCAAAAGCAGTGTTTTTGAACATTGATTGTGAGTGAAATAAGCACATACCAGCCAAACAAACATTTAACTTAATGGTTTTTCAAAGCTGAATTAACTGCTGCATTCACAGCCTGTTACCAGAAACCAGTGTTTTGAATATAAATTGAAGTGAAAACACAGGCATAACACCAAATAAAAGACAAATCAATTTAGAATAGTATTTTGAAGCAACCACTGCATTGGCTTAGCCTTAGGCAAAAGCTGTGTGTTGACATGTGTGTGAAAAGAAAGGCATAGCAGCCCAACAACAAGAATATTACTTACCTATCAACCTTGAATTAACTACTGTATTCACAGAGAGTTAGGTGAACACAGTGTATTAAAATGACTTTTAAATGAATATACATGCAAATCAGCCAATGAAACAAGTTTCTTTTTTGGTTTTCTAAAGCAAAGAACTCAATGCATACAGCCAACGTTAGGGAACAAGGATTTTCATGTTGATTGTAATTGAAAACACATGTAAAGCATTGTAAGAAACAAGAATCTTATTTAAATTTCAAAAGTGAGGAAGTGACAGTTTTGGAATAGTAAAAGCACTGTTTGTCCTTTCATTGTAAATGAAAACAAGTGCATAGATGGCAATGTAATGAGTATGTTGCTTAGTTTTGAAAACTGAAGTAACCAGTGTTTTGGCATAGTATTAGGTAAAAGCATTGTTTTCACATGGATAATGAGTGAATTCAAGTGCATAGCAGCCAAATAAACAAGTATCTTACTTAACATTCAAAGTTGAATAAACTGCTGCATTGACAGCCTGTTACAGGAAACCCGTGTTTTGAAGATGAATTTAAGTGAAAACTTAGGCATAGCAGCAAATAAAAGAAATATCTTATTTAGTTTTTTAAAGCAAAGAAACCCCTGCTTTGGCTTAGCCTTAGTTAAAAGCTGTGTGTTGACATGGGAGTGAAAGCAAGGACATAGCAGCCAAACAAACAAGAGTCTTTCTTACCTTTCAAACTTGAAGTAACTACTGCATTCACAGAGAGTTTGGTGAAACCACTGTCAAGAAGTTGTTTGTAAATGAATACACATGCAAATCAGCCAAGGAAGCAAGTTTCTTTTTTGGTTTTCTAAACCAAAGAACTCAATTTATTCAGCCAAAGTTAGGGAAAAGCAGTGTTTTCAAGATGATTGTACTTGAAAACACATGTATAGCATGGTAAGAAAGTAGAATCTTACTTAGATTTCTAAAGTGAGGTACCGGCAGTTTGGGGATAGTTATGGCAATGTTTTGTCATTCACTATAAGTGAGAATAAGTGCTTAGCTCCAAATAAAATAGGTATATTGCTTAGTTTTCAAAACTGAAGAAACCAGTGTTTTGGCAAAATATTTAGTAAAAGCAGTGTTTTTACATTGACAGGGAGTGAAAGCAAGCTCATAGCAGCCAAACAAACAATTATCTTACTTAACTTTAAAAGTTGAATTAACTGCTGCATTAACAGCCTGTTATGGGAAACCAGAGTTTTGAAGAAGAATTTAAGCGAAAACACAGGCATAGTAGCAAATAATAGACAAATCTTATTTAGTTTCATAAAGTGAAGAACCCGCTTCATTGGCTTAGACTTAGGCAAAAGCTGTGTGTTGACATGTGAGTGAAAGCAAGGGAATAGCAGCTAAACAAACAAGAATCTTACTAACCTTTCAAACTTGATGTAGCTGCTGCTTCACAGAGAATTAGGTTAAACCACTGACTTGAAGTTGTTTGGAAATGAATACACACATAAATCAGCCATTGAAACAAGTTCCTTTTTTGGTTTCCTAAAGCAAAGAACGCAAGGCTTCAGCCAAAGTTTTGGAAAAGCAGTGAATTCAATTTGATTGTAATTGAAAACACATGTATAGCCTTGCAAGAAACGAGAATCTTACTTAGATTTTGAAAGAGTGTAACAAGCAGCTTTGGCATAGTAAAAGCAGTGTTTTGACATACATTGTAAATGAAAACAAGTGCATAGCTGCGACTGAAATGAGTATATTGACTACTTTTGAAAGCTGAAGAAAACAGTGTTTGGCATAGTATTAGGTAAAGGCAGTGTTTTCACATTGATAATGACTGAAAGCAAATGCATAGCGGCCAAACAAACAGTTATATTCTTTACTTACAAAGTTGAATTAACTGCTGAATCTACAGCCTGGTGTGGGAAACCAGTGCTTTGAAGATGAATTTAAGTAAAAACACAGGCATAGCAGCAAATAAAGAGAAATCCTATTTTGTTTTGTAAAGTGAGGAAACCACTGCATTGGCTTAGCCTTAGGCAAAAGCTGTGTGTTGACATGTGTGTGAAAGGAAGGGCAGAGCTGCCAAACTACAAGAATTTTACTTACCTTTCAAACTTAAAGTAACTACTGCATTCAGAGAGAGATAGGTGATACCAGTGCATTGAAGTTCTTTGTAAATGAATACACATGCAAAGCAGCCAAAAAACAAGTTTATTTTTGGATTTCTTAAGCAAATGACTCAATGAATTCAGCCAACATTCGGGAAAAGAAGTTTTTTAAGTTGATTGCACCAGAATATACCTGTATAGCATTGTAAGAAGCAAGAATCTTAGTTTGATTTCCAAAGTGAGGAACAGGCATGTTTGCATTGTAAAAGCAGTGTTTTGCCATTCATTGAAAGTGAAAACAAGTTCATAGCTCTCAATGTGATGAATATATTGCTTAGTTTTGAAAACTGAGGAAACCAGTGTTTTGGCATAGTATTAGGGAAAACAGTGTTTTTACATTGATAATGAGTGAAAGCAAGTGCATAGCAGCCAAACAAACAACTATCTTTCTTAACTTTCAAAGTTGAATTAACAGCTGCATTCACAGCCTGTTATTGGAAACCAGTGTCTTGAAGATGAACTTAATTGAAAACACAGGCATAGCTGCAAAAAAAGACAAATCTTATCTAGTTTTGTAAAGTGAAGAAACCACTCCCTTGGCTTTGCCTTAGGGAAAAGCTGTGTGTTGACATGTGATTGTAAGCAGGAGCATAGCAGGCAAACAAACAAGAATCTTAGTTACCTTTCAAACTTACTCAACTTCTGCAGCACAGAGAGTTAGGTGAAACCAGTGTCTTGAAGTTGATTGTAAATGAATACACAGGCATATTAGCCAGTGAAACAAGTTTATTTTTGGTTTTCTAAAGCAAAGAACTCAATGCATTCAACCAATGTTAGGGAAAAGCCGTGTTTTCAAGTTGATTGGAAATTAAAACAGATGTATAGCATTGTAAGAAACAAGAATCTTACTTAGATTTCGAAAGTGAAGACCAGGCAACTTTGGCATAGTAAAAGCAGTGCTTTGACATTCATTGTACCGGAAAACAAGTGCATAGCTCGCAATGTAATGAGTATATTGTCTCATTTTGCAACTTGAAGAAACCAGTGTTTCGGCCAAGTTTATTATAAAAGCAGTGTTTTTACATTGATAGTGAGTGAAAGCAAGTGCATAGCAGCCAAACAAACAAGTTTCTTAATTATCTTTCAAAGTTGAATTAACTGCTGCATTCACAGACTTTTATGGGGAACCAGTGTTTTGAAGGTGAATTGAAGTTAAAACTCAGGCATTGTAGCAAATTAAAGACAAATCTTATTTAGATTTGTAATGTGAAAAATCACTGCATTGGCTTAGCCTTAGGCAAATGCTGTGTGTTGACATGTGAGTGAAAGGAAGGGCATAGCACCCAAACAAAAAGAATCTTACTTACCTTTCAAACTTGAAGTAACCTGCATTCAAATAGACTTAGTTGAAACCAGTTTCTTGAAGTTGTCTATAAATGAATACACAAGCAAATTAGCCAATGTAACAAGTTTTTTTTTTGGATTTCTAAAGCAAGGAACTCAATGCATTCAGCCAAAGTTTGGGAAAAGCAGTGATTTCAAGTTGATTGGAATTGAATGCACATGTATAGCATTGTAAGAATCAATAATCTTACTTAGATAAGAATCCGGCAGGTATGGCATAGCAAAAAGCAGTATTTGACATTCATTTTAAATTAAAACAAGGGCATAGCTGCTAATGTAATGAGTATATTGCTTAGTTTTGAAAACTGAAGAAACCAGTTATTTGGCATAGTATTAGGTAAAAGCCATATTTTTACATTGATAATGAGTGAAAACAAGTGCCTAGCAGACAAACAAACTACAATATTTCTTATCTTTCAAAGTTGAATTAACAGCTGCATTCACAGCCTGTTACTGGAAACCAGTGTTTTGAAGATGAATTTAAGTGAAAACACAGGCATAGCAGCAAATATAAGACAATTTTTTTAAGTTTTTTAAACTGAAGAAACAACTGCAATGGCTTAGACTTAGGGAAAAGCTGTGTGTTGACATGTGAGTGTAAGCAGGAGCAAAGGATCCAAACAAACAAGAATCTTACTTAACTTTCAAACTTGAATAAACTTCTGCAGTCACAGAGAGTTAGGTGAAACCAGTGTCTTGAATTTGATTGTAAATAAATACACAGACATATTAGGCAGTGAAAGAAGTTTAATTTTGGTTTTCTAAATTAAAGAACTCAATGCATTCAGCCAACGTCATGGAAAAGCCGTGTTTTCAAGTTGATTGGAATTTAAAACACATGTATAGCATTGTAAGAAACAAGAATATTACTTAGATTTCGAAAGTGAAGACCAGGCAAATTTGGCATAGTAAAAGCAGTGTTTTGACATTCATTTTAAGTGAAAACAAGTGCATAGCTTGCAATGTAATGAGTATATTGTTTCAGATTTCAACTTGAAGAAACCAGTGTTTTGGGCAAGTTTAATGTAAAAGCAGTGATTTTACATTGATAGTGAGTGAAAGCTAGTGCATAGCAGCCAAACAAACAAGTATCTTAATTAACTTTCAAAGTTGAATTAACTGCTGCATTCACAGCCTCTTATGGGGAACCAGTGTTTTGAAGGTGAATTGAAGTTTAAACACAGGCAAAGCAGCAAATAAGAAACAAATATTATGTAGATTTTTAAAGTGAAGAAATCACTGCATTGGCTTAGCCTTTGACAAAAGCTGTGTGTTGACATGTGTGTGAAAGAAAGTGCATAGCAGCAAAAAATGATGAATATTATTTACCTTTCAAACTTGAAGTAACTCCTGCATTTACAGTGCATTAGGTGAAACAAGTGTCTTGTTTTAATTTTAAATGAATACACATGCAAATAAGCCAATTAAAGAAATTTATTTTTTGGTTTTCTAAATAAAAAAACTCAATACATTCAGCCAACTTAGGGAAAAGAAGTGTTTTCATGTTGATTGTAATTGAAAACACATGTACAGCAGTTTAAGAAACAAGAATCTTACTTAGATATCAAAAGTGAGGAACCGGCAACTTTGACATAGTAAAAGTGGTCTTTTGACATTCGTTGTAAAGGAAAACAAGTACATTGATGCCAATGTAATGAGTATATTGCTTAGTTTTGAAAAGTGAAAAAATCAGTGTTTTGGCATAGTATTAGGTAAAAACACTGTTTTTACAATGATAATGAATGAAAGCAAGGGCATAGCAGCCAAAAAACAAGTATCTTTACTATCATAGTTGAATTAACTGTTGCATTCACAGCTTGTTATGGGAAATCAGTGTTTTAAAGATAAATTTTAATGGAAGCACAGGCATAGAAGCAAATTAGAGACAAATCTTACTTAGTTTTGTTAAGTGTAGAAACCACTGCATTGGATTAGTCTTACGGAAAAGCTGTGTGTTGACATGTGAAAGAAAGCAGCCAAACAAACAAGAATCTTATTTATATTTCAAACTTGAAGTAACTACTGCATTCACAGAGAAATAGGTGAAACCAGTGTCTTGAAGTTGATTGTAAATGAACACACATGCAAATCAGCCAATGAAACAAGTTTCCTTTTTGATTTTACAAAACA
>JAQZBX010084966.1:0-13191 GCA_029593785.1 Cabassous unicinctus | reverse complement strand
TGGTTATACTGCGAGTTATATTCTTATTTCTTATTTCTTTTTTTTTTTTTTCAGGTGGAGAAGTTTATTAGATTGCCAGCATGGCAGGGATATAAAGTTAAACTTCATCTCATCTGACTGAGCTGGGGAGTACCTTTTTTTTTTATTTTTATTTTAAACCAATGCCATCTTGCCCCCCTCCTCTATTCTTATTTCAATGACCTAAAATGCCTTATTCAAAATTCTGTAGTGAGTTTATAAGTTTAAAAGTGCAGTTTTCCCCTCAGGGAACAGCCACAACAATCTACATGGTTAGCATGATTTTATTTATATTTATATTTTATTAAACACTTACATGTATGCACACACACAGGCATAATTATCATTATATCAAAATTACATCAAGACTTTTAGGTACATACCTGGAATTTTTATTTTTATGCAAATATGTGGTAATCATTTAGGTCAAGTTTTATCAAAATTGCATCATCTATAAATGCTAATGAATAATGACTTGAATCATTATCATTGAAATGAAAAATAATTAAGATTTTAGACATAACTGCCATGGAATATGATATTTAAATTTAATAATAATGTTAGTAATAATAACATATTAAAATTACTGAACAGAAATATCTTGTTGGAAGTTACAACCAAGATATGTATTTCTAACTTATAATGGTAAGCCTGATCTATTTTTCAGGTAAAATATCATGACAAGTTAATTTTATTTTTTTACTTTTGCAACTCCTAATTTAGAAACTCCTAACATGGAAAATGTCACATAATCATTTAAAATTAGATTTTACGTGGCAATGGTGGTTAAGGAGAGAGAACTCACTGAAGATCATTTCAGTTAAGCCAGAGTTCTAAATCTCTCTGCTCCAATATTAGATTGAATTGACTCTAATTCCGTTCTTTGAATGTGTTATACACCAGAAGAAGAAGAAAAAAAACAACTTCATTTCTCTAAGAATATTTGCTAAAGTTTTAAATCTTAAAATTTGTATCATCAATATTTTTCTTCCAATGAGTGAAGAGCAAGTTGTGTCTTAATAGGATAATAAACAACAGTGGATGGGAAGTGGGTGTGGCTCAATGGATAGAGCTCCCATTTACCATGTGTGAGGCACCGGCTTCACTTCCCAGGGCCTCCTTGTGAAGACGGGCCAGCCCACGTGCCGGTGGGCTGATGCAGCAGGACCTCACAACAGGAAGCGGGTGTGCCTCAATGGATAGAGCCCCCATTTACCATGTGTGAGGCACCGGGTTTGCTTCCCAGGGCCTCCTTGTGAGGGCAGTCCAGCCCACATGGCGGCATGCTGGGCTAATGCAGCGGGACCTCACAGCAAGGGGGAGATAAGCAGACACGGAGAAGACACACAGCGAATGGACACAGCAAGCACAAGCAGCAAAGGGGGGATAAATAAATAAATAAATAAATAAATCTTTAAAAGAAAAATAAAATAAATAAATAACAGTGGTGCATTGACAATGCCTTGTGAAGCACGATCTACTGTGGTGTGCATATTATATTTGGTGAGAACCTGCATTGTAAAATATTTACACCCTTAATTATTAGAAAATAGGAAATACTGCACTTTACAATTAGTCAGAAATTTTTTCTAGAAACCCCATGATAAAGTGTTTTTTTGGAAAGAATCACTCTTTATTCAAGAAGGGACTATATTGAAGAGCACTTTATTCATATGGTTGTTAAGTCATTGATGTATCCATTGTTTGGGAGACATCTGTCTATTGGTGTTGGTAAAAGAATCCTAATGTGGATACTGATTATATGGGTGTTTATTAGTTGCAATTTTTGGCTGAGAATAGGTATGGATACAGAAGACTATGAATCCATGGGAGACAGAATAAACATAGGTGGCTCACTCTTGGGAAGCAATGATTTCATTCTCATTACCAATGGGTATATTGAAATTAAAATCATAGATTAAAGACAACAATTTCTAGTGGGTAAAAGATTTCTTATATGACATGAACAATGATAATTGAGATTGTTTGATAGTCCTTTGTTGGTTTTATTTCTCTGGTGCATTTTATAGCTATGGTAGATAAATCAGAAACAAAACCAAAAAAAACAAAACATGCAAACAAATAAAACCTTTGGTCTCCTGTTAACCATGCAATGAAAACAATGAGAGGAGAGGAGAATACATTGAAGCAGGACAAAAGGCAGTGGAGCATCAACACAAAACATTGTGGAATTAGAAATGATCATCTGTTTAAAGCTTAAATTGGATTCTTAAATGTTACATGATAGACAATAACCAGAAAGGATTTTTAGAATGCATAAAGCTCCTGGAATTCTAAGAAAGCCTATGATTTTATGAGTTTATGCAAAAACCAGAATTTATCATTTTAAGCAAAATGAGAAGAAAAATATTGTTTACAATTACAGCTCAGTTTAGTTGAATTTCCCTTAAACTAAAGAAACCTTGGAATAATAAGTATTTACTGTTATATTAAAAGCTGCCTTGATTCACATATCACACTTTCACCTGAATACTTTCATCTTTCAAAATACCCTAAAATTTAGCTTTCCTGTGCTCCTAGTTGCCCAAGAAGAAATGTCAGAAATCAGGCTTATATTTCTTAGTGATTCTCCCCTGAGGATCTTTAACAACCCTGCCCATAATAACATAGACCAAGGGTTTTGCCGTGAGGGTAACCCAGGGAATAAGAATCAGACACTATGATCTTTTGCTCCATTGAGGAGTTGTCATTTGGTTGTGAATATATAGAGAGCACAGTCTCAAACACTAAACTGAAGGGAGATTGTGGGAAGATGACAATGGATTAGGTAGACAAGGCTCAGCTTTCTCACAAAAATAATGGAGAAAGAGCCAAAAGCTGTCCAAGGGACCTGCTTTGGGGGTCAACAGACCAGATAGTGTTTCACCACTCCCAGGAGGATGAAGGACAGAGAGATGAAGAAGCTGAAACAACAAACATGAGCTTTCTAACCCCTTTGATGTCCAGAGGGCTCCCCTCCCCCACCTAAGATAAAACCCTTAGCTCATTGCAGCTGACTGAGAGGGAAACAGATGTCTTCTTCCCCATCATGTTACAAAGGAAAAGAGAAGGTTAGTTTTGGGCTTTTCTTCAGTGAATTCGGCCAGTCAAGCCTGCTTTGAATCACTGCTCTGGTCAGACCAAAACAAAGTAAAACAGAGAGCTACACCTTCTTGGAAAAGTACAGCAATGAGCACCATCTGCTGGCCAGTCTGGAAATTGCATGGACAAAAAATGCATTCGGGTCTCTTTGTTCTCTAAATTCAGGGAGAATATCTGCACCCTATTACTGAGTGCTGGCATCATTTTGATAACATAAGCTGGGCAATTTTAAAGACTTTGGATAAGTTGAACCAAATATCAAAGAAGAGTTGTCAAAAAATAATAACAATAGGCAAGAGAGAAATTGGTCATCAGAGTAAATTCACCAATATATTCAGATACCTAGATATCAGCAAAAAATTAAAAGCCATACTAGAAAATTGGAAGATATGGCCCAGCCAAAGGAACAAAACAAATATCCTGAAGAAATACAGGATTTAAGACAACTAATCAATGATAATCACACAACACTTCTAAATCAATTTAAACAATGAAAGAAAACAAGAGTAAAGAGATAAAGGATATTAAGAAGAAACTAGGTAAGCATAAAGAACAATTTGGAAGTCTTCAAAGAAAGTAGAAGATGTTATGGGAATGAAAGACATGGGTGCAATTAAAAATAAGGATTGGGGAATGAGTGATGGACTAGAGTAGACTTACTGTCATTCTACTATAGGCTTATTGTAATTCTAAAAATGGAAAAGCTTTTATCATTGATGTGGAGGCAGTGGCCATTGGAGGTTCTGATGGGAGGGAGAGGGAAAAATAAGTGTAACATAGGGGCATTTTGGGGACTTGGTTATTGTCCTGAAACATTGCAATGACAGATACAGGTCATTATATGTTTTGTCATAACTTACAAAAATGTGCAAGAGAGAGTGTAAACGACAATGTAAACAATAATCCATGCTTAGTGGCAATGCTCCAAAATGTGTTCATCAATTGTAACAAATGTAACACACTAATGAAGTATGTTAATGTGGGAAAATATGGGAGTGGTAGGGAGTGGGCATATGGGAATCCCCTATATTTTATGTAACATTTATGTGATTGAAGTATCTTTAAAAAAATAAAAGTATATAAAAAATACATTAGAGGCACATACGAGCAGATTTGAATTGCTCAAAGACAGAATTAATGATTTCCAAGACAAAATGTTTGAATTTTCAAACACAGGAGAATATAAAGAGAAGAGAATGGAAAAAAATGGAACAGGTTCTCTGGGAATTGAATGACAATGCAAAATGCAGAAACATATGCATTGTTGGTGTCCCAGAAGGAGAAGAAAATGGAAAAGGGGCAAAAGGAATATTTGAGGAAATAATGACTGAAAACTTCCAATTCTTATGAAAAACATAAATATCAATATCCCAGAAGGACTTTGCTCCCCAAACAGAATAAATCTCAATAGATCTACCCTGAGAAACTTGCTATTCAGAATGATAAATATCAGAGATAAAGAGAAAATAAAGAGAAGATAAAGAGAAAAGCAAGCATCACATACAAGGGAATCTCAGTATGATTATTTGCCAACCTCTCATCAGAAACCATGGAGGAGAGAAGAAAGTGGTATGGTGTATTTAAGGTACTGAAAAAGAAAAACTATTAACCAAGAATTCTGTATCTGGGAAAGCTGTTCTTCATAAATGAGAGTGAGTTCAAAGTCTTCACAGACAAACAAAAATGGATAGAAAATGTTATAAAAAGACCAGAACTACAAGAGATACTAAAGGTAGTGCTGCAGCCTGAAAGGGAAAAAAAATAAAGTAAAATAAGGGCAGGAGACATAGAGAAGAGTGTAGAAATGAAGATTATTAGAAAAAGTAAATTGAAGGGTAAATAGACAGACAATAGTACAATATGACAACATAATGCCTAAGGTCAAAATGGATGAAGTAATTAATGTCTTTACAATAATAAAATTGAATATTAATGACTTGAACTCCCCAATCAGAAGACATAGAGTGACAGAGTGGATTAAAAAATATGAGCCATCTATATGTTTGTCTACAAGAGACTCACCTCAGACAAAGGGACACAACCAGATTAAAAGTGAAAGCCTGGAAACAGATATTCTATATATATAGTAATGAAAAAGAGCTAGAGTAGCAATACTAATTTTGGACAAATAGATTTTAAATGCAAAACTATTATAAGTGATATATAAAGGATGAAGGATTTCATTATATTTTAATAAAAGGGGCAATTCAGCAATAAGAAATATTTATACACCTAAATAACCAGTGGGTCAAAGAAGAAATTACAAGAGAAGTCACCAAATATCTTAAGAAAAATGAAAATGAGAACAAAACATTTCAAAACCTATGGGACACCACAAAGGCAGTGCTGAGAGGGAAATTTATAGCCCTCAATGCTTATATTTAAAAAAAATAAAGAGCTAAAATTGAAGACCTTAATGCACACCTGGAGGAACTAGGAAAAGAACAGCAAACTAATCCCAAACCAAGCCAAATGAAACAAATAGTAAAGATCAGAGTAGAAATAAATGAAATCAAGGGGGAAAATTATACATAAATTGTTCTAAAACTTTTGAGATGATGAATATACAACATTGTGATTAAACTAAAAGCCATTGATTATACACTTTTGATAGATCATATGGTATGTGAATACATCTCAATAAAACCGCTTAATAAACAAATAAATAATAGTGCAACAATAGCCAGAAATAGCTGCTATATATAATAGCAGGGGAAACAGATTGAAAAGTAAAGAATTTTATTGTTTGTTTATTATTATTATAATTATTGAAATAATGAAAATGCTCTAATAATGATTGAAGTGATGAATGCACAACAATGTTATTATACCAAATACCACTGTTTGTACACTGTGGATGAATTGCATGCTTTATTACAATGGTATACCAAATGCCATTGTTTGTACACTTTGGATGAATTCTATGCTTTATTAATATGCATCAATAAAATTGTTTTAATAAGCAGAGGTGACTTAAAGGATTGGGCTCCTCCCTCACATGTGGAAGGTGCTGGGTTCAGTTACGCGTGCCTCTTAAAAAGAAAATGAGCAGACACAGAGAGCACACAGCGAACAGATGCAGAGAGTGAGCACAAACAACAAGGGTGGGATAAATAAATAAAAATGAATCTTTAAAAAATTGATTTGTTAAAAAAAAAAAGAGTAAACTGACAATTACTGCATGGTATGAATAGGCAGAGATGGTTTTTGGATGTCCCTTGCTGGAGAAGTTCACCAAAATGGCTCAGACAATGTATATAGAAGAAAAATATTATGTTGAATATAATTACAACAATGATGTCACACACACCTAAAAGCTCCAGGTTATTGAGCACTGTGTTTGAGCCAGGTATGAGTAACAGGAAAGGAAGAAAGAATAATTCATTTAATTTATTTTTAACACAAAACAGTAGGTTGAATGCCATCAAAATCTGGATTGTAATATTTGCCATGCCATAATAAAGAAACACAGACATGCTCAGACAAAATAGTATCATGATGAGTTAGATACTATGCTTATTTCTATTCCATAGATGAAGGAATTGAGGTCTACTAGTAGTTACTAGTCTAGGCTGTGGTCAACATTGAAGCCAGCCATCTGGTTCTGAGACCATGAACTTAAACATCATTTCTTCTGCCTCCCTATAATTAATGTCATGCTTCTGTTGATTCATATCACCCATTTTATTGGCATGTAGCCTCATACACTTATATTTTTAGAGATCCTGGTAAAGGCCTAAGAGAGGTGACTATAAATTCATATATCTCTAGCATCTGGGAATGTGGTCATTGACCTGGGGTCTCACTTCTTTAAATATGAATAGTCTCTGTCTTATATGTCTCAATTATGAGAATAGTGATATATGAAAAATATCTATGCATGTTAAAGCATTGCAGATTATATGTTGAAACTATGAAAAAGTCTGCAAAATCATGATTTAAAACATGCACAAATTGTAAAAACAAAACAGCTTATGATCTAATCATTTCATATTTAATGCTGGTCTTGAGGTTATTTGAAGAATTTATCCATCTATCCAACTTTCTTTTTGTCTATCTATTTGTCTAATCTTTCTATCTGTCTTTTTCTGTGTGTGGTTGTGTGTGTGTGTGTGTGTGTGTACAGTATCACATACCTGATGGTGGTACATTTCAGGTAAACTATTTTCATAGTTCCATTCAGTTCTCTACCAGAATACTACTGTAGTAATAAATTAAAACTACATTCGGAGATTTTGAAATATATTCCTGTATGTGTTAACTCAATGTATTAATATTACCTGTGTGACCAAACATAATTTCTACTATGTCACTTTAAAAGAATTTTGAAAAGGCAAACATTCTCCCACTCCATATACCAGATCATCTGACACAAAGACAGCTTCACCAGAATAAACTATGACTGAATAGCTGATGAAAGTTTAAATGAGAGGAAATTCCCAAATAACTTTAGAAAAATTGTATGAGTGAAAAGAAAATACTAGGATTCCTGGGCCTCTCACAGAAACATGTTCAGTTAGATTTACTTATTGCTTCAGGGCTGGTAATTCTTCCTTGAGGTTCTCACCTTGAACATGCATAATACACAATGATGATTAACTGTGATGAATCAACCTTTCCTGGGGAACCAGGGATCACATTATGTATTGGGGGATTTATATCAATTCTCTGGTTCCTGTATCTGTCTTTCCCTTTGGGGAAATCATCTTTATTCTCCACTAATTATTTCTTTTTATTATTTTTGCACGCAAAAATAATATACTTCTGTTTTGTATGTTATGCCTCTTATAAGCTTTAGTCTATCATTTTAAAGTCCTTTTTGTTTCTCATTTATGAATGTGTATTGTGGTCTATTGATCTGCTTGGTGCAAAATCCTTAAAAATGCCAATGAGGCATATTTACTTTCCTTTTATTGTTTACTTTTGTTTTGTTTGTTGTTGCTTATATGTAGGTGGAGAGGGATTATGCAAAAATCAAGACGTATACTTAACTAATGAAGTTAAATGCATATTTTAACTTTTCTCTGCAAGTTTGTTGCATGGAAGGGGCCTAGTGGGCAGGTAAAGAATATTAAAGGCAAAGATATTGTGCATGGAACAGCAAATTTCTTGTTCCCCAAATTAAATATATAAACATATAATATATATGTCAATTAATGAATGATGTAAAGAACAAAAAGTGTTCCTATGAAGAATTCTTTATTGAATTCCTATTCTACTTTTTCAAAGGGGAATTTTTACCATCAAATTATTTTTCTAATAAATTAAGGTTTCTTTATTAGAATATCTTCTTTAAATAATTTACTGACACCAGGTAAAAAGAATTTTGTAATTCAACTATTAGAATTTCTGCCTGTTCAGCATTGAGACCTGTTCTCCCTTTGTCTTTTCTATTACTCCAACATCATCTGGCACCCCTTTCCTTCTTTCTTAGAATGCTTCCCTTACAAGTGTTTTGGGCCATCTGATTCTCTCAGGCGAAGAGTTGCACTGCCTTTTTGGGCTTTCAGTTTCCTAAAGGATTCCTACTTGCATCAGACATCTGATTTCTGTGTGCTACCCAGTAGCCCTATGATGATTAATTTAGGTGGATACTCAAGAGGCACAATTCCAAGAATAAGCTCCATTGTAGTTATTAGTTCTCTAGATAGCTTAATGAGTCCCAGGGTTATTCTTCAAATACTTCATCAGAAAAGTTTTGCTGGATCCAAAACCATACCTCATTATTCCAGCCATTAAATCCTCTTTCTGTTCTCCCTTGCTATCATGAAGCCTCCTTGTTTAATATTTAACTATGCAAGGGGGAGCAGAAAAGGGATGAATCTATGCCCTGAATGCAAGTTGCTTATATGATTGGAACAGGGATACAAAGTCATATGAGAACAATCATAATTGTCCCATAAGAATAAGACATCTTTTAATGGTTCATTTAGTTCTTTTTAGAAAATCAAAATGTACTTTCAACTCTTTCAAATTGTGTCCATTAGAATACATAGAGCAAAAGTATACCTGAAGTATGGTGACAATGAGCCTGGATTGTTTCAGATTCTTCATTTACCAGGTCTCAGTATCCATAAGGCAATGCAATGAAAAGATATTTTTATTAAGCTAGTACAATATTTTCATTCTAGGGGAAAACAACCCTCATTGCACAAGCTCTGCTAAAAATATCTCAGTAAAGTCATTTGCATGTGATGTTAGACCAACTCTAAGAAAAATGGAAAGAAAGAAAAAAAACCTTTTAATAGCTGTGATGAGATTTGCAGTCACCTAAATTGTTTAACAAGATCAGTTTCAAGATGTTTATCATTCAATTTGATATTTCATTCTGCTGTTTAAGCTATTGTATTAAATGTGTAAATATTCATCTCAAATGTCCCTTGCTTCAAATTGGATTATTTCATTGCCTTATAAGGAAATCTAGGGACTCGAGTTAAATCAAGTTCCAGTTATTCTCTATTATTCCAAAACACCATCTTCAGAAATTCTTTTTAATTAGAAGATGGATTCTTACATCCTGATCTGTACCTTCACTAGAAAAAGAAGATGGTTTATACTGACACTGGAACAAGATAACTCAGCTTGTATAAAGAGGGCTGGAAGAATAAGCCACAAAATAACATACAAATATAATTGTTATTGAAATCCTCTTTTTCATTTTTTAACATATTTGATATACTCCCAATTTGAAGCACCTCTAATAAATAAACTAAATTGTTACTACTATTTTATATTTTCATCATTTAACCTTCTGCTTTTTTTTTTTTACTACATCCATGACTTCTACAGTGTTTTCAAACTTCTCCCTTCAAGTAAAATTTACTCTTTCATTTCTACTTAGTTCACTTGCTTTGAGTAGTTGAGATTCTCTGAATTAAATTTCACCCTCAGCTCGTATGTTCTAATGTGGATACAATAGTTATTAGACTGTTCAAAAATGTCCATAATAGATTGTAAAGTATTTGTATCATTTCAAATGCTGCATAAACTCCCTGACTCTGCACCACCACCATCATTGAGACTTCTCCATGATCCAGACACCAAAACATTGTGACTGTCCAAAGAGGGGACACTGCAGGACCCTGATCCATGCTGATTCCATTGTCCATTCTGATTGAATGGATTCATACCAGTCAACCTTCCAGATGTCCTACATCCTGACATCACCGTTTCTCTCATTAGGAGGCTTTGGTGGATGGGCATTTCAATGGCAGTCATCCACCTCTCCATGCTTTCCTGTCCATCAAGTCATTAGCCCAGCCATTGCAGCTTCTGGATTCTGGGAAATACTCATGGATATCCTCTCACTAGACATGTATATAGGCCTGAACCAGAGGTGAGTAGATGTTGATATTATAGGGGAGTAAACACAAGAAACTTTCAAATATATTATGTCCTTTTTAAAGTGAAGTGGTTGTCACTGGATTTTACCTATGATATCCCAGATTATTCCTTATGAACACCTTGTAAGATCTGCAGCCTCCACAGAACTTGGGCTCTGAGAGAGAGAATGAAACAGCTAGAGTAGGGAGGCATGTGTTGATGGAATTGAGACAGGTAGGCACAGACTAAGTCCTGTGGCTTCCTCTGCCATAAGTGGCACTCCTTGTCATGAAGAAGGTTACTTGGGATAGAAATAGCTATTATCCATATTTGAGGGAGGTGATGCAGGAGCTTGTTTGAATTCTGCATGGAGGATTTACCCCTACCTAATGGGGAATTTCATTAAAAGCCAACAGTTTTGAGACACATAAGAACAAGGTGATGGATTAGTATGCTCCAGAATCCTGTTCTCCCCATAAACATTAGGGGAAAAAATTGAAACTGTGAGAACCAAATTTCTCAGAACTGTAGAAAATATTAAATGGCTTACAGCCACCAAGAGAATGCTGAATCAAGAAAAAAATAAACTGAAAAAGGGTAGGAATGCATCCTAACACTTTTATGAGCCTTTCCTCCACCCTCTTCCCAGCTCAACACTGCAGTGTGTGAGACAGACACAAGATGCTTATTTCTCTCTTCCCAATCCCAGATCTCATTAAATACTTAGAGGTGGGAGGCATGAATACAAAAACACTGTAATGGAATAATCATTCCACAGTTTTATGGAGAAAAATATTATGATTGAGACAAACAATAAGGCACCTGGGGCCCATGAAGAAATATTTTGGGGAATTTCCTTTGAAAATGGACACTCAGATGGCATGTATTGAGGGGTATTTAGAAGGCCACACACATGCCCAAAGCTAGACACATGCTCAGATAATACCTGAGAAGGTGCTAAGGTTTCACCTTAGGGTGGAAACAGTATTGTTGGAATGTGATTTTGATCAGCATGGGGGGATTGTGTTGGGCTATCCATTGAAATTGAGGAGGGCTGGAGGAAGGAACAGGTGAATGCTGGGGATTTGAAGTTCTTGTGGTTGAAAATACAATGGTGGGAATGTTATTTTGGCAAATATGGCAGAGGAAAGTCACTGGTGCAGGGAATCACTGGTGCAGGGGTTATGTGGGAAAGGGTGCACCTCGGGCAGTCTTCTAAGGAATATGAATCTTTTCAACTTGTCATAGGGTTTTATCTCAGTGAGGGGAGACCCACACAATAAACAAGAAAATTTTAAACTCCAATCCTGTGGACTCTTGCTACTTCCTCAAATAAAAGGGCAAGAAACTCTCAAGAACCTAGGCAGTGCCTAATATAAGAAAACAGAAGAGCATGTCAGGCACTCAATATTATTTCATGTAACTATGAAACATGTTCATCAAAAACTGTAACATAGTGGTTATCATAGATTCCCAGCAGAGGGGAAAGGAGAAATAAGTGAAACATAGGACATTTTTAGGGCATTGGAATTGTTCTGCCTGATCTTGCAATGAAGGATACAGGTCATTATACATTTTGTCAAAGCCTATAAAAGTTTACGGAGCAAAATGTAAAACATAATATAAACTACTGACCATGGTTAGCAAAATGCTTTAATCTTTGATCCTCAATTGTAACTCATTTAAGATGTTATTAATAGGAGAAAATGTGACAAGGGGATGGTTTCTGGTACATGGGAATTCCCACTATTTTCTAGTGACTATTCTAAAACCTAAAGCTGCCTTGAAAATAAGGTGAAAAAATAAGACACTGGGGGAACAAACAAAAAATTGCCAATATACATAAAAGATAAAAGAATTTACAGTGATGAAAGGCCCAGCAAAAAATATTGCTTTTTTTAAACAAATAAATTTTATTGATACATATTAATAAAGCATACAATTCATGCAAATTTTGCAATGATATTTTCTTATAATCACATAGTGGTGCATTCAACACTTCAATTATTAGAGCATTTTCATTATTTCAAAAATAATAAGAAACAAAAAACAGACAAGAAAATTTCTCACCTCTCAATCTCTGTATGCTTCCCCCACTGTACATAGCTGCTGTTTCTGGCTATTCAACCCAAAGTGTATTATCAATGACTTTTATTATAATCACAATGTTGTACATTCATCACTCAAAAATTTTAGAACATTTTCATTATTCTAAAATGAAAGACTCACATCACTTAACATTCCTTCCTTAGATCTACATAATCACTAATCTCATTTATTGCATGCAGCTATGAACCTTATTCTTCAAAACCTGAAACTTACTGGTTACCATATGTTCTGAGGGAAGGCAGGCGCAGAACAAAATAGTTGGAACATAAAGTATTTTTAGTGCATTGGAATTGTTCTGCTTGCAAAGATGGCTACAGGGCGTTATACATTTTGGGAAAACTATGAAAAAAATGAAAAGATTCAGGGTAAAAAATAATAAATCTCAGTCATGTAAAATAAATATTTACAGTAAGGCAAGATGTGAACACTTCAAAAATGAATATGTTTAATCCTGTACAATTATTAGTGGATGTGCTTCTGTTGAAATCCGCATTTGGCTGAAGTCAAGTTCAAAGTTGAATATCACCAGAGAATTGTGGGAACATGGCCAATAGTTTAGGCATATGTCTTAGGTCTCACTAAAGCAACAAAGAAAAAGCCAGAAGCTGCCATGGGGACATGCTTTGGGGCACAGCAAGC
>JAQZBX010084965.1:0-13199 GCA_029593785.1 Cabassous unicinctus | reverse complement strand
GCAAACACACATGGCATTGGTATTCCAGAAGCAGAAGTGAAGGGAAAGGTGCAGAAGGCATATATGCAAAAATAGTTGTATGAAATTTCCCAACACTAATGAAGGACATAGATAACCATGTCCAAGAAGCACAACATATTCCCATATGAATAAATCTGAGTAGACTGACACCAAGACTTATACTAATCAGAGGAACAAATGCCAGACACAGAGAGAATTCTAATAGCATCAATAAAAAAGTGATCATAACATATAAGGGATACCCAATAATATTAAGTGCCAACTTCTCATCAAAATCCATGCAAGCAGGAAGGTAGTGGTAAGATATATTTTAGATACTTTGAAAGAAAAACTGCCAGTCAAGAATCTTATATCCAGTAAGGTATAAGATTCTTTTATATCTTTATATCCTCTTTCAAAAATGAGAGTGTGTTTAGGTATACACAGGTAAACAGAAACTGAGACAGTTGGTAACCAGGAGATTGGCTTTGCAGGAAATACCAAAGGAAGTGCTACGGCCTGAAAAGAAATGACAGGAGAAGCTTACGAGAGAGTCTAGAAATGAAGATTATGTCAGTAAATGTAACTAAAATTGTAAAACGTGTGATGAAAAAAATGTGACAGATAAAACCCAAAGGTCAAAATGTGTGAAATAAGAATTGCCTTTTGAGTAAAAATATTGGATGCTCAAGGATTAAACTCCCCAATCAAAAGACAGAGACTGGCTCACTGTGGTCAACTGAGTGGGAGGGAGCATTCCCTGGGAGGAAGAGGGGTCTGGCAGAGGGTGGAAAGTGGTTTCTTTTTGTTTGTTTGGCCAGCTGAACACCCTTTGAATCTCAAAAAAGACCCCAATCAGCAGTGAGGCGGCCCCAGGGTTTCCGGTTATCAGGCACGCCCTGTTACCTTATGAAGAGGAACACATAGACAGATTTTATTCTTGTTTTAGGTTTCTTATTTCAAGTGTTCTTAGATATTTTATTTTCTATAAGTTCCATTTTTTTTCTTAAATTCCTAAAACTGGATACATCACCTGTGGATGGCAGGCTTCAGGTTGATTGATTGATGAGAATGGGCAGCCTGAGGAGCTCCTTAGGGGGCTAAGTTTGTAGACTGTTTTACCTGGGTTTTTTTTGAGTGTGGTTGTAGTTTCTTACTTGATTGTTGTCTTTACCCTTTGTTTCCTTTTTCTCTTTTACTTATTTTTGCATCCTCCTTTATTTCTTCTCTCTTCTGTTGCTTTTCTTTCATCCTCTATTATTGTTTGGAGTCCTTGTTTTTTTTTTTCTTTTTTTTCTTTATCTCTTCCTCAGTCTCTTGCTTTCTTTTCTTCCTGTCTTCTTCTCTTTACAGCCATTTAATTCATATTTTTTCTCCATTTTGTTTTTTGTTTCATTTTTTCTATTTCAATTTTATATTCTTATTCCTTTGTAACTTTTGTGGTTATTTACTCCTATCACTTATTTATTTTCCTAGCTCTTGTATGTTCCCTCTTCTACCTTTTTAATTATTATTACTATTATTCTATTTCTCTTCTTATATCTTTCCTTTTCTCTGGTCCTAATATTTTTTTCAAGTCTACACAGACACTGCAAGGATAAAATAAACAGAGCCAAGTGTTCAAAAGTAACCTTACCCGACACACACACACAAAAACAACAAAATAAACCCAAGAGTAGAAAGAGAAACTAACCAACTTAATGAGCCCATCAAAATTAACAGATATCTAGATACACACAAAAAATTACAAGCCATACTAAGAAACAGGAAAATATAGCCCAGTCTAATGAAAACACACAGAGGAGATGGAGATTGTGAAACGACTAGTCAGGGGTACCCAAAAAAATATCTTGATTAATGAAGTGAAGGAAGAAATAAAGAATATTAAGACAACACTGGGAGAACATATAGAAGAAATTGTAAACTACACAAAAAAATAACAGATCTGATGGTGATGGATGGCACAGTGCAAGAAATAAAAAAGACACTGGAAGCACATAGCAGCAGATTTGAACAGGCAGAGGAGAGTATCAGTGATGTCAAAGACAGTACATCTGAAATAAGACAGATAATAGAACAGATAAATAAAAAGATAGAAAAAATCCAGCAGGGTCTTAGATATGTTAATGACAACATGAAATGCTCAAACATATGCATTATAAGCATCCCAGATGTAGAAGAGAAGGAAAGGGGACAGAAGGAGTGTTGGAGGCTATAATGGTTGAAAATATTCCAACTCTTTTGAGGGACATGGATGTACATATTCAGGAAACAAAATGAACCCCAAAGAATATAAATACTAACAAGCATACCACAAGATATAGACTTATCAAATTGTCCAATACTCAAGACAAAGAGAGACGAATTAAAACAGCAAGGGGAAAGAAATCCATCAAGTACAAGCAATGCTCAATAATATTAAGTGTTGATTTCTCATCTGAAACCAAGGAAAGAAAGCAATGGTATGACATAGTTAAGATGGTAAGAGAAAAAAAAAAAGTTACAGCCAAGAATTCTGTATCCAGCAATGCTGGCATTCAAAAATGAAAGAGAGTTCAAAATATTCACAGATAAAGAGAAATTAAGAGAGTTAGTCAACAAGAAAATTGCCCTTCAATAAATATTAAATGGAAGACCCAGCAAAATGGTGGCAGAGTAAGGAGTTCCTAGAGTCACCTCATGCTACAGGGCAGTTAGTAATCACCAAGAGCTATTTAAATCACCTGTTTGGGGGATCCTGGAGACCAGAAAACATCCTGCAACATCCTTGAAAGAATGAAATGAGGAGATTTCCCATTTGCAGAGAAAATTCTTAAGTAGTACATTCCATGCCCCAGAGTCCAGTGCCTATCCTTCACTGGCAGCACACACTACCTCATGAGCTATTCTGTCACTGGAATTGGAACCTCCACTTATCAAAAACAGGGGAGGAGGAGATAGTTGGGCACCACCTTCAGCTAATGATTAGGAAATTAAGCAGGCTAAAGCATAATCCTAAGAACAGCTAAAAAGAAGCCAGTAGCAAATGTTTTAACTCTGCCCCTTGACAAGGGGAAGAAGGCAGACTGAAAGTCACAGTGCTAGTACAGACCGGATTCTTTCCATCCAGATCAGAATACAGCTCTAGCATAAGCCCCAGGCCCACCTCTGACAGGGAGGAAGCTGGGGCACCTGCACAAACCTCTATGAGAAAATACAGGCCACACTGCAGAGGCCAGTGATCATCCTACTCTGGCAGCACAAAATACCTCAGGAGCTATTTTGAGGCTAAAGTTGGAAGCTCCATTTCACAGAAACAGGAGAGGAAGAGAAGGTTGGCCACTGATTTCAGCTACTGATTAGTAAATTTGGCTGACTAAATTATCACCCTAAGAACAGCTAAAGTTTGAAATTGTCCAAGTCCGAAAGAGGATAGTAGCTGCCATTTTGATGAAACCACCAACATGAGGGGAAACCAAGCTGACTGAAAATCACAGTGATGGGACAGCCTGGTTTATTTCACCCAGAGCATCCTGCAGCCATAGCCTAGTCTTCAGTCACACATCTAGCAGAGAGGAAGCTGGCAGACCTTGCACCAGCCTCTCCAGTTACCGGCAGGTAGTTTCAGCTCACACAGACTGAATAGCCGGAAGCCTGCTGGGGCACCCACAGTCATTTTGGACCCACATGGCATAGACTTCTCCTCACACCTGCAGATACATCCCTGCCCCAGGCAGGGGAGAAAGGGGTGTGAATCTTCATCAGTCTCTCTGGGCAACTACCATCTAGGACTGCACAAATTGGATTATTATACACAGCTCTGGCTCTGTCTAGAACCCTTGCAAAGGAGAAAATTGGGAGAAGCTTCATTGGTCCCCAAGGCAACGAAGGCACCATGAGCCTGCACAGCTTAAAGCACCAACTGCATCCTTATCTCCTACTAAACAAACAGCAATGGAAAAGGGGCAAGAAAGTCCTAAATTAAAGAGAGAAACTGCATCCAGAATACATACTTTAGTAAAGCAGATTCCAAGACATGAACAAGAAAATTACAATCCATACCAAGAAAAAGGGAAGATATGGCCCAGTTAGAGGAACAAGATAAGCCTCCAGATGACATGAAGGAGTTGAGACAAGGAATCATAGATGTTCAAACAAATCCCCTTAATAAATTCAATGAGATGGCTAAAGAGCTTAAGGATATTAAGAAGACATTGGATGAGCCCAAAGAATTTGAAAGCATACATAGAAAAATAGCAGATATTATCAGAATGAAAGGTGCAAGAAATGAAATTAAAAATCCACTGGAATTGTATAATAGAAAATTTGAGGAGGCAGAAGAAAGGATTGGTGAGCTTGAAGAAATGGCCTCTGAAAACTAGCAAACAAAAGAACAGATGAAGAAAAGAATGGAAAAAATTGAAAAATGGTAGAAAATTTCTGAACCCTATTGAAGGACATAGATAGCCAAGTCCAAGGAGCACAATGTATTGCCATCTGAATAAATCTGAATAGACTAACTCTGAGACATATACTAATCAGAATGGCAAATGCCAAAGACAAGAGAGAATTCTGAGAACAGCAAGAGAAAAGCAATGCATAACATATAAGGGACACCCAATAAGATTGAGTGCCGATTTCTCATCAGAAACCATGGAGGCAAGGACATAGTGGTATGATATATTTAAGATACTGCAAGAGAAAAATTTCCAGCTAAGAATCTCATATCTGACAAGACTGTCTTTCAAAAATGAGGGTGAGTTTAGAATATTCACAGATAAAGAGAAACTGTGAGAGTTCATAACCAAGAGACTGATTTTGCATGAAATAATAAAAGCTGTGCTACAGCCTAAAAAGAAAAGACAGGAGAGAGAGGCCTGGAAGAAATTCTAGAAATGAAAATTATATCAATAAATGTAACTAAAAGTGTCAAAAGAGTGGTGAAAATAAAATATGACAGATAAAACCCAAATATTCAGGGATAGACTTAACCAATGATGCAAAGCACTTGTATTCAGAAACGTACAACTCATTTTTAAAAGAAATAAAAAAA
Organism: Cabassous unicinctus; assembly: GCA_029593785.1. Lineage (NCBI taxonomy): Eukaryota > Metazoa > Chordata > Mammalia > Cingulata > Chlamyphoridae > Cabassous > Cabassous unicinctus. The sequence continues at coordinate 8,167 of JAQZBX010084965.1, read as the reverse complement.
GACCTAAATAATTAGAAGAACATTCCATCGTCACAGATTGGAAGACTAAATATCATTAAGATGTCAATTCTACTCATATTGATATATAGATTCAATGCAATCCCGATAAAAATTCCACCAGCATTTTTTAAATAAGTGGAAAACACGATTATCAAACTTATTTGGAAGGGTAAGGGGTCCTGAATAGCCAGAAACTTCTTAAAAAGAAAAGTAAAGTTGTAGTACTCTCATTTCTGGACTTTAAATCATATTACCTAGCTACAGTGGTAAAAACAACATGATACTGGCAGTAAAACAGACACATAGACCAATGGAACTGAATTAATGGATCAGAAATGGACCCTCACATCTATGGTCAAGTAATTTTTGACTAGCCTGTCAAACCCATTCAATAAATGGTGCTGAGAGAACTGGATATCCAAAGCCAAAGGAAGGAAAGAGAACCCATATCTCACATCTCATACAAAAAATTAACTCAAAATGGATCAAAAACCTATATATAGAAGCAAAAACCATAAAGCTTCTAGAAGAAAATATAGAAAGATATATCTTCAAGTCCTGGTGGTAGGTGGTGGTTTCTTAGAGAAGAAAAGAGGAGAACTGAGATGAACTTCTGATGTTTAATGTATGTAGAAGTTTTAATTAACTTTACTGTAAAAGTGTGAAAATGTACAGAGTTAATGGTAACACATTATAGTGAGTAACAGTTCATTTATAGATGGAAATGTGCCTAAAAAGGGTAGTCTGGAGATGTAAATACCAATTCACAGAAAGCTAGAGAAAAATCTACGGACTGAATAGCACAGTAAACTCAGAGATGGATGAAAATTGTAGTTGATGGTACAGATGTAAGAGTGCCCTTTGTGAGCTAGAGCAGATGTACATCACTACTGCAGGTTGGTGGGGATGTGGGGAAGTGTGGGAAATATATAATTGGAGTGACTTTTAGACTGTGGTTAACAATAATAATGTAATATTCATGCATCTATGCTAAAGTTGCACTGTGTTGATAATGGGGGAGTGCGGAAAAAGTGTGCCAAAAAACACTGTGGACCTCGTAATAATCTGAATGTATTATCTCATAAACTGTAACAAATGTTCCACCATGGTGTGGTGTGTTGATAGAGGAGTGTTGTTTAGGAATTCTCCACATGTGCATGATTGTTTTGTAAGTTTACAACTTCTGTCATAAAAATATATTTAAAAAATAATAATAGGGTGGGTTGGGGGGAAAATACACCAAATATAAGATAAGACTATAGTTAGGTGTAAGATTTTGACAATATTCTCTCATAATTTGTAACAAATGTCTCACAATGCAAGGTGTTGGTGGTCAGTTGATATATGGGACCCCTGTATGATGTTATGCATGTTTGCTTTGATAGTTCACAAATTTCACTATACATTTATTGTGTATGTATGTTCATGTAACAATGATATAATAATAATAATAGGGTGGGTTGGGGGAAGAATACTTTCGTTTATAGTAATAATTCGAGGATGCTCTTTAATCATTAGTGTAAACTGTTTCACAACAATGCAAGGTATTGATGGTAGAGTGAGGTATGAGAGTCCTGTAAGATGTTATATATGTTTGTTTTGTAAGTTCACAACTATTGCTATACTTATTGTTTATGTATGTTTATGTATGAGTGATATACTTCAATAAATTAAAAATATAAAATATATATTATATACATACATATATACATACATGCATACATAAAATTGCAAAGTGTGTTCTTCTTGTTAACAAAAAAAACCTGACAATACTGATGTCACATATATTCTCAGTCGTTCTTAACCCCTTAGACCCACCCCCCCAAACCTTATTGGAATATCTTGTGCAATGTGCTGGTTTACTTAGTGTAAAAGCCCTTTTTATGCATTTGGTGGAGGTGTGCTCTTTGAAATGCGCTGGACTGGAGGTGTGAGGGGAACACCCAGAACTGTAAGAAGCCACAAGTCATTTGGCCACTCACATGATTTTGTTAATCTGCCTTTCTCTAAGTGATGATATTTGCATATCAATGAGTATTCAGTAGAATTGTGTAACTTTCAAGTTCCTTCCACCTACCCACCTCTAAGGAAAGCAGTCTTGATTCCCCTATTTCAGCTTCTATTCTTAGGAAGACCTTCATTTGCCTTTCTTCTTCTATGCTTTTTAATCTTACTACCCTCCATGTGTCAGAAAATATAAGAGTGGCTATTTTTTTTAAGTTTCTCATTCTAATTAGTTAGCTCCAAATTATACAGTTTCTATCTTTCTCTGCTGATTTCTTCCCATTCCCTATTCCTTTCATATTTTTCTTTTTGACTCTCCGTCTGAAGTGTAACTTTTGTGGTTCTATCTTGACCAGAGTGTTAAGACCAAATGAATAGCCTAGGAGTTCTTCATCTTGGCACTATTGGCATCTTGATCAGACCATGCTTTGTTGTGGGGCTTTGTAGGATGTTTATTACAATCCCTAGCCTCTACCCACTAGATGGCAGTAGTAACTCATCTTCCTTCCTCACTAAACACTCTGCTTCTTACAGTTCTCACTGTTCTTTTCACTTTTTGGTACAGCACATTTCATATAACATATTTTTAGTCAATGTTTGAATAACTAAATGAGAAACTGATAGACATGCTCTGGGTGGTCTACCAACAGCAATAGAATAATAACTTAATAGATAGTATAATAGACTGGTTAAGAGCTTTGAAGCAAATATGTCTGTGTTTAGATCTGCCACTTATTATCTGTATGAAGCCCAATGTTGGGAGACACTAGGCTGTTTGATGAAGTAGTTTTGTAATAAGCAAATGAAACTTCAAGCTACAAAACAAACAAACAAACAAACAAAAAACAACTAAAATGAGTTCTGTAAGTTGAAAGGAAAAACACAGGAAACAGTAGGTTGGAAGAGAGTGTAGGAATAAGATTATTGGTAAACATAACTAAAAAGATAAAAAGAGGAATAAAAACAACACAACATATATAAACATAAAGACAATATGCCTAATGTAAGTAATGCCTTGACAGTAATAACATTGAATGTGAATGGATTAAACTCGGCAATCAAGAGACACAGATCAGCAGAATGGAAAAGGCAATATGACCCATCTATATGCTTTTTACCAGAAACCCACTTTAGACCAAGGGATGCAATGAGGCTGAAAGCAAATGATTGGAAAACAATTTTACATGCAATCAATAAAGAAGTACTTGCTCAAGCACTTTGGCAAGAAAAAGATATAAAAGCCAACCAAATTGGAAAGGACTATGTTACATGAGCAATGAAAGAAAAAAATATATAAATGGGATCTCCTCAAAATTAATAGCTCTTGTGCTTCAAAGTAGTTTGTCAAGAAAGAGAAAGGCAACCTAATCAATGGGAGAAAATATTGATAACCATTTATCTGATAGGGGGTTACTATCCAGGATATATAAAGAAATCCTACAACTTGAAAATAAAAAGATAAACAACCCATTTAAAAAATGGGCAAGTTACTTGAATAGACACTTCTCCAAAGAAGAAATACAAAAGGCTAAAAAGCACATGGAAAGATGCTCAACATCACTAGCTATTAGGGAAATGCAAATCAAAACAACAATTAGATATCATCTTTTACCCTTTAGATTGGTGGCTATTAAAAAATTACAGAGGCCTACAAGTCTTGGATAGGATGTGGAGGAAAGGGAACACTTATCCACTGTTGGTGGAGATGTAGAATGGTGCAGCCATTGTGGGGGACAGTATGGTAGCTCCTTAGAAAGGTAACTATAGAACTGCCATATGATCCAGCAATCCCACTGCTGGATATATACCCAGAAAAATTGAAAGCAGTGACACTAACAAATACATTCTCTCCAATGTTTGTATTATTGCATTAGTTGCATTATTCACTATTGCCAAATGTTGGAAGCAATACAAATGTCCATCAACAGATGACTGGATATGCAAACTGTGGCATATACATACAATGGAATATTACTCAGCTGTAAGAAGCAATGCAGTATTAACACATGGGATAACATGGATGAATCTTGAAGACCTTCTGTTGAGTGAAGAAAGCCAGAAACTGAAGGACTCATGTTACATGAACTCACTTTATGAATTAAGCAATATGAGCAGACTCACAGAGCTAGAGTGTGGAAGATAGGTTTTCAAGAGACAGAAAAGGAGTAGACGGTGGTGAACTGATACCCATATGGGCAAAATCTATAAAGTGAAAGGTGTAGTTGTGCACTGAATGACCATGACGGTGGTTCAGTGATTTGATTGGGTTTGGCCATGCTGGTCTGTGAGGGGGAGTAGGTTGGGTGTGGTTAAGTTGGACTATCCATGGAACTGTGTGGAAGGTAAAGGGAAATGGTAGGGAAATTTGGGCCTTTGCAGGTCTGTGGTTAAAATTACAATGTTGGGAATGTTCTTTTGGCATATATGGGAGGGGATGGTTACTCGTATATGGTGTTGTATTGGGGGAGTATGTTGAACAGGGTGCACCTGGGGAAGTCTTCTCTGGAATATGTAAGTGTTCTTTTTGTCATAGTGTGTTATATCAGTGGGTGGAGACCCACACAATAAACAAGAGAATATAACTCCCATCCTAGGGATTCCTGCTAGGTTCTCAGTTAAAGGGAAAAAATCCCTCAAGAACATAGGTGGTGCTTAATAAAAGAAAATAGACCAATATGTCAAGTCTTCAATATTATTGCAAGTAACCATGAATCATATTATTCAAAAATTGAAACTTAGTTTTTACTTTCGGTTCTGAGGAGAGGTGAGTGAAAGAATAGAATAGATGGAACATAGGGCATTTTTAGGGTATTATAATTTTTCAGCCTTATCTTGCAATAGAGTGCCACTTCAAATATCATAAAAATGTATAAAACTGTACAGTCCAAATGTAAACTATAATGTAAACCATTGACTGTGGTTAGTAGCAATGCTCCAATATCTGTACATCAATTGTAATTAGTATAACATCCACATGTTAAATGTTATTAATAAGGGAGAAGGGAAAATGGGGAGGGCATTGGGAATATGTGAATCACCTATATTCTCTGTTTGATTTTTCTGTATACAAAAGCTTCTTTGAAGATAAAATTAAAACAAAAAACAAACAAACAAAGAAAAAACAAGACAACAGGAACTCTATGGAAGTAAATGTCACTGTACAAACAAGACAAGATAAATTACAGTGATGAAACAGAGAACATCTAAAAAAATTTTTATAATTTTAAATTTAAAATTTTTTTTTGTATTTTCTTGGTGATTTTTAAACTTTTATTTCTTTTTCTTATTAATTATTTTGTTGGCTTCATTTTTGGAGACGTTTTGGATCACAAAATTGACACAACAGTGACAGCGGAGGATCTCTGGTGTAAGGAGTCAGTGAGGGAAGCGGATGTGGCTCAATCGATAGAACTCCCATTTACCATATGAGAGGCCCCTGGTTCGCTTCCCAGGGCCTCCTTGTGAGGGCAGGCCAGCCCGCGCGGCACGGTGGGCTGATGCAGCAAGACCTTGCAGCAAGGGGGAGACAAGCAGACACAGAAAAAACACACAGCAAATGGACACAGCAAACACAAGCAGCAAGGGGGGGATAAATAAATAAATAAATAAATCATTAAAAAAAAAAGGAGTCAGTGATGAGGGGGATGCATGGGAATGGGTTTGCCTGGCACATGCCTCTAAGGCATATGACTATGTTCAAGTGTTCATTGGATATTGTCTTGCTGGGCAGAAATCCACACAATAATCAAAAGAATATTGAATTCCCATCTTGGGGGGTTCTGCTATATTCTATAATAGGAAAGTAAGAATCACCTGATTACAAGGGCAGTGCCTAGTGAAGGAAGGCATACCATTATGCCAGCTTCTTAATATTGATGATTATACTTATGAAACTTTTCTTGTGAAATTGAGACTTAGCCTAATATTAAATTCTGCCTAATAGTAACTTCAAGAAAGCCTCCCTGCTGCTCAAATATGGCCTCTCTCTAAACCAAAATCAGCATATAAACACTTTATCTTCCCCCTGGTGTGGGACAGGACTCCCAGAGATGAACCTCCCTGGCACTGAGGGATTATTATGAAACACCAACTAGCAATGCATCTGGATAAAGAACTTGACCAAAAGAGTGAAATGGTAAATATAGATGAGTTTTTTAAGGCTAAATGATTTCAAATTGGGTCAGGAAGTCATTCCAGACGTTCTGCTTATGAAAGACTCAGCAGTATCTCATGGACTGCCACAGTGAACAGCACCTTAAATAGTGGGCTCTGGAGGGTTCTAGAGACATCCAGAAATTATAAGCAGTCAGACATCTCAGAAATTCAGCACCATATCAGTGAGCCTTACTTTGGAATTTATGCTCACCTATGTTACAGAGTTACACTCATTTATACGTTCTCTAAACATGGCTTTTCTGCCCCTTCTTTTTGAACTTATAGTTAGCACTATACTTGATAAATATATGTCCCAGAGACTTAAATCTTTGGTCTGTCCATTTTCCAATTGCACCCTGAATTTCAGCAGAGATGCCACACCAACTTTCCAGTATATTGGACTCAGCCAGGACAACAAAAAAGGAAATGATGATAGACTACATACATTCCAAGGAACAGAGTCTGCAACTGCAAGTAAGATAATTCCATCCATCTGCCCCATGAGATTTAGAAGCAGAGTGGGCATCAACATCACGAAATCCTCAAGATTAGGGAGTGAAAAATGGACTAAAATAATAAAATATTATTCTACTGTGGATTTATTATTATTTTAGCAATGGAAGAACTCTTAGCATTGATATAAAGTCAGTGGCCACCATAGGTTCTAAGGGATGGGAGAGAGAAGAATAGGTGTAATACAGGGCCATTTTTGGGACATTAAATTTGTCCTGCATGGCATTGCAGTGACAGATACAGGCCATTATAAATTTTGTCATAACTAACAAAATTCTGTGGTACAGAGTGCAAACTACAATGTAAACTCTAGTCCATGGTTAGTAGGAATTTTTCAATATGTGTTCATCAATTGTACCAAATTTACCACACTAATGAAAGATGTTGTTAATGTTAGAAAGTGTGGCAAGGAGAGGGAGTGGGGCATATAAGAACCCCTATATTTTTTATGTAACTTTTAAATTATATAAAGCTTAAGTTAAAAAAAATAAATTAAAAAACTGCAATATGTCAGTAAACAATAAACTCCTCACCTCCCATAATGGAAAGAAGCATCCATTCACAGCTCTTCTCTCTCAAAACCACAAGATAAAAAAGTACCATGAACTGAACATGACTTAAACCAGATTGCTGGAAAAACAAATCACTAAAAAAATAATAAGAAGAAAATCAAAGACATTAAAAGCAAAACAGTTTTTAGAAGCAATGAAGGACATTATGTATTAATAAAAGGGGTAACTCACCCAGAAAAAAAAAACAGTCATAGATATGTGTACATGTAACCATTATGCCTCATGATACATGAAGCTAACATTGTCAAAAGTGAACAGAGTAATAGATATGTATGTAATAATATTTGGAGATTTTAATGCTCACTCCCAACAATGGACAGAATATCTGAGCAGAGGACCAAAAAATAAAGATCTTGAATAATATGATTAATGGACTAAACTTAACAGACATATACAGAACATTGCACCCCATATCAGCAGGTTATATATGTTCTTCTGAAGTGCTCATGGATCTTTATCCAGGATAGATCATCTATTAGGTCAATAATCAGATATCAATAAATTCAACAGGATTGAAAATATGAAGAATTTTGATCATAATGGATAAAGTTGGAAATCAACAAGAGTCAGAAAAAGAGAAAATTCCAAATATATGGAGATAAAACAACACAATCTTAAATGATCAGTGGATCAAAGAAGAAATTGTCATAGAAATCAATCAATATCGTGAGATGAATGCAAATGAGAGCACAACATATCAGAACCTATGGGATGCTGTGAAGGCAGTGCTGTGAGGGAAATGTTTAACTCTAAGTGCTTACATTAAAAAAGAAGAAGGATCTAAAATCAATGGCCTAACTACACAGATGGAGGAACTAGAAAAAGAAAAGCAAAGTATTCCCAAATCAAGTAGAAGAAATGAAATAACAAAAATCTGACAGAAATAAATGAAATTGAGAACAAACAAACAAACCAAAAAAAAA
>JAQZBX010084964.1:0-13190 GCA_029593785.1 Cabassous unicinctus | reverse complement strand
TTCAGGAGGCACGGGAACCGAACCCAGCACCTCCCATGTGGGAAGCAGGCACTCAACCGAACCGCCTGAGCCACATCCGCTCCCTGGTGCTCCAATATTTACACTCAATCACACTGAAATATCCAATTTTAAAGTTTGGCTTTAATCCTCTGAATAGAGAAATCCCTCAAAGAATTTTTCACATATGTAGAGACAAAGGAAAGTTTACTCTGAGAAAGTAGCTGTGAATCTTAACAGAAAATGTTTATCTGGATTTTTATGTTTCTTTGTACCTGCAATATTTTTATCTGGAAAATTGCTTCCACCATTTGACTCTTGAGTTATAGGTAAAGCCTGTATGTAGATTTTTTAAAATTCTACAATCATTCGTTCTTACTGATCACTTACAGTAGGCTGGGTACTATGTAAGGGACATAAGGAAGGTGAGAACTAAGATTCAAAACTTCACACACAATTAATTTATCAAAGAAAGAACTGTCTTGAATCATTTCCTGATCTTGTTGCCCCTTCATCTTGGAACCTGTCATCTTACATACTTTAAAAGGACTATGTTCATACACATGCACTAACCTCTCTCTTAAAACACGATGCCATTAGGAAATTGTATATTAGTTCATGCCCTTAAATGGGTTCAGAATAGAAGAGAGTACCATTCACGTTTCTCTCCCTAGAATTAAGCATAGTTTATGTTGAAGAAATGGTGTTTCAAATTGAAATATTGGATTCAATACAGAAGGACCAGAAAGGTCAAAGGCAGAATCTACAATAAGACTGAAGATTCTGAGCTCATAAATCCATGGGCTGCCATTCAGGTGGCATAGACTCTAATGAGTACATTTCGGCTGAGCTAATCAAGTTTGGGACAGATATTGGTGCCAGTCCTGTGTTTATTAACAATTCATGACAAGTATAAAAATTAAGGATAAGCATCTATAAAATGTTATAGCTCTCTTGACAGAGTAATATTATATCAGTTGATGCTAATAAAAAAGGTAACTTATGTTTTATGTGCCTTTTAAATTCATTTTTCTAACAATCCATTTTCTTATATTTTACTAAATTATTGATCCACAAAAGATAAGGTGGCAAAAATGTCTATTGTTTCCCTTCAAACAGTTTGAAGCAAACTCCTGGTTGAGAAAACAATGACTAGATTTAGATGACGGTCGGTATATTACTATTCATGGCACAGGAAAAACAGAAGATGAGGTGCAGAGCCAGGTTGGGTCGTTATGTTTGAAGGGGCTTCAATGACAATTAATAGATTTGTGCTCTGCTCTATTAGTGAGGGGGAATTCCACAGAAGATGTTTAATTCAAGGATAAAACAAGAAAACCTGCAATTAAATGATCACCTTGTTGATCACGGATGGAGGAATCACTGGAGATGGAAGCTGGAAGCTGTCTAGGAGATCACATGCAATATGAGGCATTGCTACTTTCCTCTAAGGAATTCATCTTCCAGTGTTTGTATTTTGATCCAGACTTTCCTTTCAGCTCTATTTCTTCCCATTTCTTTCTACCTTCTTCCTCTCCGTTCCAGTGCTACCATCACTTCCCATGACCAAGTTCTTCAAACTTGGACATATGAAAGAGCATTCTAAGCCATTACTCAAAAGAGCTTGTGAAGGCACAAGTTTCTAAACTCATCCCCTAGATTTTCTGATCCAGAAGGTCTTGGATGGGACAAGAATTCGCATTTCTACTAAGTTTCTAGGTGATGCTAATGCTGCTGGTCCAATGCCACACCTGAAAACTCCTGCCTTATAGTCACCTCAGGACCCATCTCCAGGTCCAGCTCTGAACATGGGATATACTCACCTACCTGTCCTTGTAGGCACACTGCTGAGGCCCGTCTTCCTTCACTATTTACTTCAGAGAACTATGACTCCTCAGCAGTAATGAAAAGAAGGCATATGCTTCCATCTTCATCCTATTCCTATTCCTCCAGATAATTTTTTCTTCCCTGTGCAAGTGGCCTTTTCCACGTCATATATGCTTTAAAGAGAGATTGTCTCAATTCACTCCTTGTCAGCAGGGGCATTCTAAAAAGCATATCTATGTAACATATCTGCATCAAGATCCTCATTGATGGACCACCACCCAGACATAGATAGCACTCTTTACCTTGATATATTAGTTCCAACTTGCTTTTGCCTTGGGTCTACCACTCTCTCTGCTGCAATTCTGCCACATCTGGCTTTGCATTGCTCTTTGATAATGCCACACTCTCTCTGAGCTGCAGGGAAATAAAAGACATGAGAAAAGGAATGAAAATCCACAAGTCCTAATCCAATATCTTCACTATATTTAGGAGTATGACTCGGTATAAGCCTTTTATCTCCATTTGACTGATCAAGTAACTGAGTCATCTGAAGGTTAATGACACCAATCTTGTTATGTAAGTGATTGTAAACAAGCTTGCACCATCATTATCTCTTTTGATCCACACAAACTATATAAACAAATGAGGTGGTTATCTATTAAATTTCATTTCATTTCCCCCTTTTAATTTTCTTCTTTCTATTCCCATAGTGTACATGAATATTAAGGAAGTGCATTTTTAAAGCTACTCTTCTCTTCATCAAATCTTTCAGCAAAATCTGCTCTCCTGGTTGAAGGAAAATGAATTATTCTTTTTTGAATTGGTTGAACTTCCTTTTAAATGTTTTTTTAAACATAATCCACACATTCTCAGGGACTGTGGAGCCAAGAAAAGTGGGAAAGATGCATTTCACCTGAGGCTACCATAGGCTCTAAAACCAGCTCTTTCATTTTCTCCTAAAGAAGAAGACACAATAACCCTAAGTTCCATCTCCTTGGAGCTCAGTGCCTGTTCTGTAGCATTCCCTTCCTTCCTTCAAAGACTCAAGTGCTGAAAGAATGATGAGCAGCAGTACTGAAGAAACTATGAAAAAAAAAACACAGAAATTTCATGCATGAAGACATCCTCTCCCCAGTCTATGGGAAACCACAGTAAAAACTAATTTGCATTTGAGACACCTCAGAAATGAAATAGTTAGAAAGCAACAGAGAGAGAGGAGAGAAACAAACGGATTGACTTATTTATTCTCAACATCAAAGCATGATCAAAACTGATAGAATGTTTGGGCAGGGAAACAATTGTCCACTTTTCTTTCTTGAGACAGTGTTCAGAATACAGAATAAAAAGTACAGAACAAAAAGTCCAGTTGATGAAGCTGACCAGCTCAACACTTTTTTCCATTGCCACAGTTAATTATCAGCCATGTGTTCCACTGTGATTCTGTACTCAGAAATTCAATTATAGGCAGACTTCATCTACCTCACATTCCTTTCCCCCTCACACACAATCATAAAACTTCACCATAGTCTTTATTTCTTGAACATGATTTACATATCCAGGTTTTTAATCCTGCTGTGAACCCCATCTAAATTGTACTTTACAGTCTGGGTTCAGACCCACAATCCACTCATCTCCTTATTTATATCTTTCCTGACTCTATATTGCTTGGAACCCTGTTTTATTTCATCTGCAAGATTCCAGGAATTCCTGGTTTTGAGTCTAGACTTTGGCTCTTAAATTTTCATTTTCCCCAGACTGGCCCTGATCGTCAGTGTTCTACATTCTATGCCTTATTCTTTATTCACCATCATCCAAGTGGCACACAGAGTAGATTTCTAACCCAAATCTGATCTTCCTGAATTGGCTCAATTACCATTCATAGACTTAGTATTCTTAGAACAAGAAAAAACCCTAGAGTTGATCAAGCATAACATTGATTTTATAATGAGAGAACTGATGTTCAATGAGCCTGTTAAGATTGGGATTTGGAAATAAAAGACCTGGGTTCAGGTCCAGTGTTTCTGAATTTCAGTAGGCTGCTTCTCAATTAGTAATGCTCAAACTAAATACAACATACCGAAATCCATGATTTCATATGCACATTTGTTCTCATGCACATTATAAACACCTCCAGGCATACACACACTCAAACACAAATCCATAAAGTACATCAAGCATACACTTTATTCATGACTGCTACTTATCAGTATATTTTCTGTCCATCTTAATATCAGAATGGCATTGGCACTTGGTTTGATCAAATAAAATCTCAACAATCATCTTGTTCACTCAATTGTTAAGGAAGGTGCCCAGGGAGCTCAAATGCCAATGCAGGATCTGACCCAAAAGAGCTTTCCATGAAAACTATAAAAGTTGGTATCGGGCTTTGTTTGAATTAAACATTGCTGGTCTACAAGTGTTCCTTTTACTTATTTTCAGAGGAAATATTCATTGTCCTACACCTGCCAATTTTTATAGTGAGAACATTTGGAGATTATAAATTTAATGGTGAAAAAGGCACCCTATAATGTTAGGCAGATAAGAAAGTCATTTTATGATTAGTCAAACTAACGTGCTACCAACTAATTATTTTTGGAAAAAAATGTATGTCTGTATATGTGTATTCACTTAGTTGTCTATACTTACATATGTTTGAAAACATGCCACAAAATACGTGTTTTGAAGTGGTATTACTATAAAAAAGTGTTGACAGGCACCTTTGTGTTGGTAGAAATCATGCCTACTCCTCTGATCTGATCACGATTAAATAGCTACATATAATATCACATCTAGCTTGATCAGTTATAACTCCATTAATTTTTCAAGCCTTTCTTTTAAATCTCCTGTATAATTTATTATTCCAACTCTTGGCTACAATGAAATCTCAAGAATGTCTTCAGCTATGGGCTTCTTATTTTCCAATATTAGCCTGGTCTGACCTCCACACAAATCTTTAATAGAATATGTTATGTGTCCAAATTTCTCTTTGTTTACTAGAGTTGTGATGCAATGGAAGGCAATGCCTGAAAAGGAGCAGGGGACAAATAGATGATTTTTATCATGCTACTCTGAAGTAAAACAGCTTGTGTTTGTGGTGTACAAAACTTACTCATTTTAAAATAAAAATCTGTGTGTGGGTTTACAATCATAATAATGTATAAAAAGAATATAGGCTTAAGAATTAAAACGATGTGCATTTGAAACCCCATTTGAATCGTGAGGAATTCTTTGACTCAATTAACCAGTAATGACATAGTGATATCTAGTACAATCAAAGGAAGACAAAGAGGACCAAAGCCTCAGAGGCAGAAAATGAGGACTCAAAACCTCCAGGTATGCATGGAAAAACTTTTATCATTGATGTGGAGGCAGTGGCCACTGGAGGTTCTGAGGGGAGGGAGAGGGAAAATAGGTGTAATATGAGGGCATTTTTGAGACTTGGGAATTGTCCTGAATGACATTGCAATGACAGATACAGGCCATTATATATCTTGTCATAACTTACAAAATTGTAACAGAGAGAGTGTAAACTACAATGTAAACTATAATCCACGCTCAGTGGCAATGCTTCAAAATGTGTTCATCAAAATGTAACAATTGTACCACACTAATGAAGGATGCTGTTAAATGTGGGAAAATGTGGGAGGGGTAAGGAGCAGGGCATATGGGAATCCCCTATATTTTTTATGTAACATTTATGTAATCTAATTATCATTTAAATTTTTTTTAAAACTATATATATATATATATATACACATAAACCTTCCAGGTAAATATTTATCACTTTCTTCACATGTTTCTTCTAAATGTTTGTCTGTTTCTCTTTAACTGATGCTCTAATTCTCTCATCTTGCAGAAAGTCTCTCCTGATTGTGAGGAAAATGGACAAGAGAGCTGCAATGTAGAAATCGCAGCAACATGAAAATTTTCTCTCTCCCAGTAACCATATATTGACCCCAGGGAAACACTTTCCATGATTGGGTGATGTGACTGCACTTGGTCCAATCACTTCCAAGAATATCACATATCGTGATTAACCAGGATTCTGGCATGTGCCTAAACTTGAGCCTGGAGAGCAGGGTCTGGTACTAGAAAGAGGACATGAAACTTTTCAAGAAAGCCAAAATAGCTTAGCAACCATAGGTCACTACATCCACTTGTTACCCCTGTGAAAATTAGTCAGTTATGGGGTGCCACAATATTCTCATCAGGAATGTTAAAATAATATTTTAGATGAATAGCAGAAGTCTAGAATATCTAGTGATATTCAGTGCTTATCAAGTTCTGAATTATCAGCATAAAATGGTATCCTTCATTTAATGTGTTCACAACCATAAGCAGAAAATAACTAAAGCATATTGAAATATGAAGTCTGGACAGTTAATGAGAATTGCTCCTTAAAGAAGTGTTCCTCTCCTCAATACTTACATTCCAGTTCATTGTGGTTCATATACTTATGTTAGTAAATTTCCTATTATAATATTTACTGAAAATCATCAAAACTGTAAATGTAAGTTTATCAAATTTTAATTGTTTAATAGACTCCTATTATAGGGCAGTAATGATAACTATGAAATTAATATATTGTTATATAATTGAGTAAGAAATAAGCATCTGGTTCTTCCTTTACCACAGATAGCAAATAGGAGCCTATTTATTATTAGTAGTAACCAGGAATTTTGTGTTGAGGGGTATCCTGAGGTTGCATTTTGTTAGTCTTTTTAAATTAGAGATTTTATAAATAAATAAAACATTTTCATATTACTCATTTTCTTTATACCTCCTAAGTACTCTGAATGAGAGCATAGAGACACAAGTTTTTTGAATCCCAAGTTAAAAATATACACATTGGTCTCTTCAATTTAAAATTGTTCTGTTAAATATCAAATGGTTTCATTTTATAATTTAAAAATATGTTTTAATTATCCAGTCAAACTGAACTTGTGTACATGGGGCCTCAAAATGTATGTGTGTTTGTGCTTATTGCATTTGCTAGAGTTATTAGTTTGGAGTTGTTTCGGATAAGCAACAAATAAAAACAAACACAGAAGCAAAAACTATAAATGGAAATGCCAAGTACATGACTTAAAAATGCATGAAAGGACATATCTATGTAATATAAACATGACTAGAGTATTCTTTAATATTATTGATCTGCAGTGAGACATGTCAGCTACAATATTCAGTTTCCTAACATACAGGTATGAGAAGAGCAATATGACATCCATAAAACACTATTCAGAAGCACTATAAATATTTTTTATATTTCTCGTTTTAAATAAGATTCCAAAAGAGTGATTTTAGATTTTTAAAGGCTAGACATATCTGAAACAAAATTAGCATGCCAAAATGCATTTCCCACACGTCTGTAATTCATATAAATGCGATCCTATTGCAATGTTTCTGGGTTTCCTGAAGGCAGTGAATGGGTTATCAGTCCAGAATCAAATCAAGTTAAATATTAAAATGAAAGAAAAAGTGGCTAATGTGGCAAAACTCTCTTTATCTATCTTACAAAGACTACCATGTTGAAAAAAGTATAATTGATTCTTCTGCATGCTTTACCATTGCCATTAAAAAAAAAAACAGTTTCATAAATGCAAGGAAACTCATCTTTAATGATGCACCAAAAAAAAAGCCTAAGACTGGGTAAAACTTGGTAAAGGGCATCTAGAAAGTTGGGCAGAGGAAGGTAAAAGTATATGTTTATACTTTACAAAAATAAGAATTTTAAATATTTTATAATATAAAAATATTGCTTTTATGATAACTTTTTAAAAATAGTTTTTATACAGAAGTTGTGAACTTTCAAAACAATCATACACTTGTAGAATTCCCATACAGCAACCCCCCACCAACACTCTACACCATTGTGGAACATTTGTTACAGATTATGAGATAATATCATCAGATTATTACCACTAATTATGGTTCATAGCATACATTTGGCATGTCTTTCCATACCCCCTATTATTAAAACAGTGCATATTTTGCATTGATGCAAGAATATTACAGTATTGCTGTTAATTATAGTTCATAGGTTACATTAATTGTATTTTTCTCATGCTTTTCTCCTTTCCCACCACCCTGCAATAGTGACGTACATTCATTCTAGTTCACAGAAGGACATTCTTGCATTTGTACTATGAACCACAATTTTCATCCACCTCTGGGTTAATTGTTTTTCAATCCCTAGATTATTCTCTAGGTTTCTTTCAGTTGGATATTTACATCCCTAGACTACCCATTTCAGCCACTACTCATTTATAAACTAGCCACTACTCCCTATAAGGTGTTATCATCAACTATATCCATTTCCACAAATTTACAGTCAAGTTAATTAAACTTTCCACATACATTAAGCATCAAGACCCCTTCTCAGTCATTTTCTTATCTGTTAATAAGCTATAATCTAGGTTTTAACGCCATGCATTTATTCTTTGTATTTAGTTCATAATAGTGAGACCCTGCACTATTCATTTTATGTCTGGCTTACTTCACATAGCATAATGTCTTCAACATTCATCCGTGTTATTATACGTGTCCAATTTTATATTTCTTACTGCAACGTAGTATTCCATCATATCTATATCCTATATTTCATTTATCCATTCATTGGTTGATGGACACTTGGCTTGTTTCTATCATTTGGCAACTGTGAATAACGCTGCAAAGAACATCAGTGTGCAAATGTCTGTTCATGACACAGTTTTCAGGTCTTCTGGATATATTCTTAGGAGAGTAATTGCTGGTTCGTATTGAAGTTCTATATTTAGCTTCCCGAGGAATTGCCAAACTGTTTGAGGAAGTCCCATTTATCCATGCTTTCTTTTGTTGCTCATGTTTTCAGTGTAAGGTTTAAGAATCTGTCACCTACCACCAGGTCTTGAAGAGATTTTCCTAGATTTTCTTCTAGGAGCTTTATGGTTCTAGCTATTATATTTAGGTCTTTGATCCATTTTGAGTTAATTTTTGTATAAGGTGTGAGATAGGGGTCCTCTTTCTTTCTTTTGGTTATGGATATCCAGTTCTCCTGGAACCATTTCTTGAATAGTCTGTTCTGACCCAGTTGGGTGGGTTTGACAGGCTTGTCAAAAATCACTTGACTATAGATGTGAGGATTGTTTCTGAACCATCAGGTCAGTTCCATTGGTTTATGTGTCTATCTTTAGGCCAGTACCAATTTGTTTTTAGCACTATAGCTAGGTAATATGATTTAAAGTCTGGAAGTGAGAGTGCTTCAACTTGGCTTTTCATTTTTAAGACGTTTCTGGCTGTTCGGGGCCCCTTACTCTCCCAAATGAATATGATAATTGTGTTTTCCATTTGTTTTAAAAATGCTGGTGGAATTTTTTATCAGGATTGCACTGAATCTGTATATCAATTTGGGTAGAATTGATATCTTAATGATATTCACTCTTCCAATCCATGAACATGGAATGTTTTTCCAGTTATTTAGGTCTTTTAAAAATTTATTTTAGCACTGTATGGTAGTTTTCTAAATAAAAGTGCTTTACATACTTAAGTTTATTCCTAAATATTTGAGTCTTTTAGTAGCTATTGTAAATGGAATTTTTTTCTGATTTCCTCCTCAGATTTTGCATTACTAATATATAGAAACACCACTGATTTTCAAGTATTGATATTGTATCCTGACACCCTAATGTAATTGTTTATTAGATCTAGCAACTTTGTTGCAGATTTTTCAGGACTTTCTAGGTATAGGATCATATCATCTGCAAATAGTGAAAGTGTTACTACTTCCTTTCTGAATTGGATGTCTTTTATTACTTTTTCTCACCTGATTGCTCTAGCTAGAACCTCTAGCACTATATTGAACAACAGTGGTGACCATGGGCATCTTTGTCTTGTTTCTTATCTTAATGGGAAAGCTTTCCATCTTTCACCATTGACTACAATGTTAGCTCTGGGTTTTTCATGGCCTTTATCTTGTTGAGTAAATTCCCTTCAATTCCTATATTTTGTAGTATTTTTATCAAGAAAGAATGCTGTATTTTGTCAAAAGTCTTTTTTTGCATCAATTGCTAGGATCATGGGATTTTTCTTCTTTGATTTATTATTGTGGTGTATTACCCTGATTGATTTTCTTGTGCTGAACCACCCTTGCATGCCTAGTATAAAACCCACTTGATCATGATGAATAATTATTTTAATGTGTTGTTGTGAATATTTGTTAAGGATTTTTAAAATCCATATTCACTATGGAAATGACCTGTAATTTTCTTTTTTTGTAATTTTTTGTAATTTCTTTATCTGCCTCTGGTGATATTGACTTTATGAATGATTTTGGTACTTTCCTTCTTTTTCAATTTTTTAGAAGAGCTTGAGGAAGATTTGTATTAATATTTCTCTGAATGCTTGGTAGAACTCACCTGTGAAACCATATGGTCCTGGGCTTTTTATTTTGGGGACTTGTTTGATGCTGTTTCAATCTCTTTATTTGTAATTGGTTTGTTGAGATCTTCTATGTCTTCTGCGGTCAGTGTAGGTTGTTCATAAGTTCCAAAGTATTTTTTCGTTTTGTCTACATTGTCTATTTTGTTGGCATATAGTTGTTCATAATATCCTCTTAACTCATTTATTTCTGTGGGTCAGTAATAATGTTCCCATTTTCATTTATTTATTTATTTTTATTTGTTTGCATCTTCTCTATTTTTTTCTTTGTCAGTCTAGCTTAGGGTTTGTCAATTTTGTTAGTCTTCTCAAAGAATCAACTTTTGGTTTTGTTAATTCTCTCTATTGTTTTTTTTTTGTTTGTTTGTTTTGTTTTGTTTTGTTTGTCCTTGATTTCATTTATCTCTGCTCTGGTCTTTGTTATTTCAATCCTTCTACTTACTTTGGGAATAGATTGCTGTTCTTTTTCTAGCTCCTCCAGCTGTGTAGTTAGAGCATTGATTTTGGCTCTTTCTTCTTTTTTAATGTAAGCATTAAAGACTATAAATGTCCCTCTCAGCACTGCCTTCACTGCATCCCATGGGTTCTTATATGTTGTGCTTTCATTTTCATTCATCTCAAGACATTTATTGATTTCTCTTGCAATTTCTTCTTTGACCCACTGATTATTTGAAAGTTTGTTATTTAATCTCCATATATTTGTGGATTTTCCCTTTTTTCAGCCTCTTGTTGATGTCCAACTTTATTCCATTCTGATCGAGAAAGTGATTTGTATTATTTCGATATTGTTGAATTTATTGAGATCTCTGTTGTGATCCAACATATGGTCTACTCTGGAGAAAGATCCATAAGCACTTGAGAAAAATGTATATCCTGCTGTTCTGGAGTGCAATGGTCTGTATATGTCTATTAGGTTCAGTGTATTTATCATATTATTCAATCATATTATTCAAGCTCTATGTTTCTTTGATCCTCTGTCCAGATGTTTTATCCAATGCTGAGAGTAGTGTACTGAAGTCTCCAACTATTGTTGTAGAGACATCTATTTCTCCCTTCAGTTTTGCCAGTTTGCCTCATGTAATTTGGGGCATCCTGGTTAGGTGCATACATATTTATTTCTTCCTGGTGAATTGCCCCTTTTTAAATATATAATGTCCTTTCTTGTCTCTAATAATAGATTTGTTTTTGTTTGTTTGTTTTAGAATCAGACATTATCTATATTGGAATTTATTGACAAGAGAAAATTTCTTGACGGTGGCCGGTCAAAGGATGAATGAAGTTAGTGCCCAACAAGAGGACAGGAGAAAATGTGGGTTGATATAAGGGGTCTCAGAACAAATACATTCCATAGGAGTGATAAACAAGGACATTCCTTAGGGTATGAGAACAGAGCTGCTTTTAGAGTTCCGTGACTGTGCACATGGGGTCTGGTGATGTTATTTCAGGAATGAAGTTTTACGGTTCAGAGGAGATCTGGTTTAAGACATTCTCTCCCCTCTGGGGTGGGGGGTGTTAACTGAGGACTTGGTGGGGGGCCTGGGCCCTAGTTTCCCACAATCCATCCCCATGCAGCAGCCCACATTAACCATAGGGAAGCACTGTATCCACATTCCATAGCAAAAGTATAAAGACAACAGAATAATAGGAGTAACATGTACACAACATTGAACATTAATGCTGGACAGTCAAATACCATAATTTGAGGGGGGTAACCATCCCATATTAAAGATTCTTTCTGGTTATTCCATACAGACAAGGGCAACATGATCTAAGGTGAAAGATTCAGTTGTTAACCATTTTAAACTATCGTATACAGCATATCTTAATAAAGGTTTAGATTTAGTCACCTGTTCCATTATAAGGGATAAAACATAATTATAAGTCTCATCAAAAGACAGCAGCTGGATTTCAGTCTTAAATGACAGGGTCTTGTTCCAAACTTGTTGATGGTTTGTATCCTGCCATGCCAGCAAGGTGTTCTACATCATCCAATTTGCAGGAGTGACAGTTCAAGGAAGGCCAGTAGCACTCAAGGGTGGCAGGTTTGTGAAAACCCAACATTGGGTCTGATTGTGGGCATGAGTCAGTTTTTCTTTTAAAGTCTATTTCATTTGATATGAATATAGCCACTCCAGCTTTTATTTTAGTTACTGCATGTGTGGAATATTGTTTTCCAACCTTTTACTTTCAATCTATTGGTATCCTTGGGTCTCAGGTGAGTCTCTTGTAGACAGCATATAGATAGCTCATATTTTTTTTTATCCATTCCAACAGTCTGCATCTTTTGATAGGGGAGTTTAATCCATTAACAGTCAATTTTATTATGGTAAAGACAATACTTCACCCAGTTTGACCTTTGGGTTTTATCTGTCAAATTTTATTTTCACCACTATTTTTAGGCTTTTAGTTACTTTTACTGGTATAATCTTCATTTATAGACTCTCTTACAAGTCTCTCTCCTCTCTTTTCTTTTCAGCACTTCCTTTAGGGTTTCCTACAAAGCCAGCCTCTTGGTTATATACTCTCTCAGTTTCTGTTTATCTGTGAATATTCTAAACTCACCATTATTTTTGCAAGACAATTTTGCTGGATTTACACTTCTTGGCTAGCAATTTTTCTCTTTCAGTATCTTAAATATATCATACCACTGTCCTCTGGCCTCCATGGTTTCTGATGAGTATTCGGCATTTAATCTTATTGGTATCCCTTGTGTTTTATGCATCACCTTTCTCTTGTGGTTCTCAGAATTCTCTTTTTGTTTTTGACATTTGGCATTCTGATTAGTATGTGTCTTGGAGTTGGTTTATTCAGATTTATTCAGATGGGAGTACATTGTACTTCTTGGACACAGATATCTATGTCCTTCAATAGCGTTGGGAAATTTTCTACTGTTATTTCCTCAGATATTCATTCTGCCCATTTTCCCTTCTCTTCTCCTTCTGAGACACCCA
>JAQZBX010084963.1:0-13187 GCA_029593785.1 Cabassous unicinctus | reverse complement strand
TAAAAACTCACGGTTCTGGTTCTGTCGTCGCGATTTCTCTCTTTTGTCCCTCTCTCCTCTCGGTGGTATGCAGTCTTTCCCTGCTGTCCTAAACCCTAGAAGATCTATTTTGGGTCTGTTTCAGCCTGTTCTCTAGCTATTTTTCTGGAGAAGAGATTCCTGTGTGTTACTACTCAGCCATCTTCCCGGAAGTCCCTCCTGCTCATTTGTTTTTGCTTGTTGTCTTGCTCATTGTTTTTGCTAGATGTCTGTTCATTATTTGTCTTCTTTAGGAGGCACCAAAAACCGAACCTGGGACCTCCCATGTGGGAGGCAAGCACTCAACTGCTTATGCCACATCCGCTCTCCTGCTCTGTACCTTTTGTTGCAATAAATCAGTCTTGAGTATAACTATTGAGACTGCCTAATGAATCAACAAAATCAGGGGTCATATAGGGACCTACACCTTAAGTAAGGAGAAGCCAAACACTGTAACACTCTGTAGAGTATTAATAACAATGTGCCATTTATTGAGCACTCATAATTAGAAAGACTTTGCAAAGACATTTATATACATTCACTCAGACATTTATTTATTTATTTATTTTTTTTTTTTTACCGGGAGGTCCCAGGGATCGAACCCGGATCCCTCCATATGGGAGATGGACGCCCAACCATTTGAGCCACATCCGTCCCCCCACTCATACATTTCTTATGTCAGTAAAGCAGACATTATCACAACAAAATCAGAGAACAATTTCAGAGTCACTAACACTAGTTAAAATGTTTGTACAGGAGCTGATGTGGCTCAGTGGTTGAGTGCCAGCTTCCCACATACAAGGTCTGGGGTTTGATCCCCGGTCCTGGTACATCAAAAACAAAATAAATAAAATAAAATTTTTAAAAAATGCTTGTACAGGTCAGTTTCTCTTCAGAGCCTAAGCCTACTACTGCATTTCTGTTACACACCCCATCTCCTGCAGTAATTACTGTTATTTCCCACTGTGACGAGGAGTTGAGCTGGATTCCTTGTGGGCACTAAGTAGTGTAGACAAAAGAATGACCTCCTATTTCACTCAGACCCCCTTAAGCTCCTTCCCTGGAAAAGCCTCTGTCTCATGCAGGAATGTTTTCACAAAGGATCTTAGCTCAAGCTTTTTCATTAAGTAAAACTTATTCAGGGTGTAATTTCCTAAGTTCTAGTGCATGCCAGGCACTAGATGATCCTGCTTATAGGGCAGGGCAAAGAAGAACATGAATATAACCATTTCACTTGACACTGGAGATCGATGCCTTGGTTAAAAACATATACACATAAGAGTCTAAATATGTATGTATCTATATTTGTATACCTGTTTTAGTTTCCTTGGCTGCTCAAGCAAATACCATGCAATGGGTCAGCAATGAAAATTTATTAGCTCATGGGTTTTGAAAGCTAAAAGAAGTCCAAATCAGGGTGTCCTCAAGGTGATGCTTTCTTCCTTTCTGAAGACTGTGGCATTTCAGGGCTGGTTGGTGGGGATCCTTGACCATTAGCTAGTCACATGGCGAGGGACATGGCAGCCTCTTCTGGCCTCTGCTTTCTCTTCTGGGTTCCGTTTCAGATTTTGGCTGTTCTCTCTGTGGTTTTTCTATATATATCTTAATTTCGTTTTGCATATAAATGATTCAATAATAGGATTAAGACCTGTCCCAATTGAGATGGGCCAACTTTAACTGAAGTAACCCCATCAAAAAGTCCTACTTACAATGGGATTCACACCCACGGGAATGGATTAAGTTTAAGAACATGTTTTTCTGGGGTACATATAGCTCCAAACGACCACAATATGCATAACTAAAATACTGTACAGATACATGTATAAACACACATGTGCACACATACATTATATATATATGATATAAAAGTCTCTACATATATGTATATGGATATATGGATATAGCTTCTACATTTTCAACTCTTAAGAATTAGGATCAGTGCATAAGAATTTTCCAACTACTGGATGAAATTCACATTGTCCTTGATAATAACAAGTTCCAATATGGAGACAATGGAAGAAACAAAAACCTAGCACAGGAGACTCTGGAATCAAAGTAAAATTCCCACGAAAGAGCTGAAAACTGGGCTGATCCCACAACAGAAATGTGCACTATCAATGGTCTCATAAATCAATCAGGATATAATGCTTTCTACAATGCCTTATGCCAAGCATACCATTTCATGGTAAAAATTTCAAAATGGTTCCCCCTAGGGTCAGGAACAAGACAAGCTTTCAGAAGAGATCCAATTTAAACTGGTCACAACAACTGTAGTATAGCCTTAAAAAGAAATGAGCACAATGGGAAAAAAAATTATTCCTGCTGAGGAAAGAGCCAGAACTAGTCCCTCAGGTGGGAGGTATGTTGGCTATTTGAGGCACAGCCAGAGGCTTTAGTGCCTGGCACAGAATGAGATGGGGAGTAACAGGAAAGGCATGTGGAGAGTGATGGGAGGACACATATCACCTTTGGGGAAATAGTTGGCCACTGTAAGGACTCTGACTTCCATCTTAGTTAAATACAGGACTACTTCAAGCTTTTGAGCACAGGACTGATTTCATGCCATGGGTTTAAAGATTGATGGATTATATTGACAACAGACTGTAGGGGGCAGATGTAGAAGCTAGAGGGATATTTTAGGAGCTTAAAGTTATGGATAGGTGGGTAAGCCTGGGTGGCTGCAGTGGATTCCTGAGAAGCGTTAGCATCCTGGTTATATAATCTAAAGTAAGAACTACAAAATCTCCTGATAAATTGTAGATGGGGCAAGACAGATCCGGAAGAGTCAAAGATGACTATCATTTATCTCAAAGGAAAAACTGGAAAGCCAGAGTTTCCGTCATCTAAGGTGCAGAAGTTGCCATATGGACTAGGTTCTTGGGGAGAGAATGAGGTTACCTTGAGGTATAATGGCGATGAAGATAAGACATGTAAGTGGATACATGTACAATGATGCATTGTGCATATTGGCAAAAATTAGAAAATACCCCAATAGCCACTAGCAGAAATAATAAATGATAATGTGAATTTCTAGAAGCATATAAAGGGAGCAATACTAGCAGTACTAGATGGAAAACTGAAAACATTTTTGAACAAAAGAAATTGGTCTTAAAATATATGTACAGTGTTATCCCAGTTACAGAAAATATAAAGCAGGCAACATCACAAGTTACAAAGGCAATCAGAATATATTAAGCGCCAAATGAAAACAAAGACACAACATACTGAATCTTGTAGGACACAGTGAAGGTAGGGCTCAGACAGAAATTTACAGCTATAAATGCCCATATTAAAAAAGAAATTCTCAAATTAATAACCTAACTTTATATCTTGAGGAACTAGTAAAAAGAGCAAACAAAACCCAAAGTTAGTAGAAGAAAGAAAATTCTTAAGATTAGAGTGAAAATAAATGAAACAGAAAATAGAAAGACAATTGGGAGAATAAAAAATATTGGTTCTTTGAACAAATCAACAAAATTGTCAAACTTTTAGCTAGACTGACAAAAAAGAGAAAATATGCAAATAATAAAATCAGAAGGGAAACTGGTGATATCACTACTGAACTTACAGAAATAAAAAGGATTATAAGGGAATATTATGAAAAATTGTATGCAAATGTACTAGATTATCTAGAAGAAATGGAAAAATTCCTAGAACTACATCAATTACCCAAATTGACTCATGAAGAAATAGAAAACATAAACAAACCTATAACAAGTACAGGACTACTTAGCTTCACTGGTGAACTCAACCAAACATTTAAAGAAGAATTTTACCAATCCTTCTCAAACTCTTCCAAAGAATTCAAGAGGAGAGAATAGCTTCCAATTAATTCTGTGAAGACAGCATTAATGATACCAAAGTGTGGTGAAAGTTTTATCAGAAAAGAAAATTACAAATCCTTAACAAAACCTTAGCAAATCAAAACTAATGGCATATTAAAAAGATTATACACCATGACCAAGTGGATTCATCCCTTGAGTGCATGGGTAATTTAACATATGAAAATCAATCATGTAATAAAATACATAATAAAATGAATGAAAAAACCCACATGATTACCTCTATAGATACAGAAAAGGCATTTAGCATAATATAGCACCCCTTCTTGATAAAACACTCAGAAAAGTAGGAATTTCTCATATGATAAAGACCATTTATGAAAAAGCCACAGCAAATATAATCCTTAATGGTAAAAGACTGAAAGCTTTCCCTATAAGATCAGGAATGAGAGAAGGATGCCTGCTTTTACCTTTGCTATTCAATATTGTACTAAAGGTTCGTGCCAGAGCAATTAGGCAAGAAAAACAAATTAAAGGTATTCAAATTGAAAAGAAAGAAGTAAAACTATCTGTATTTGCAGGTAACATGATGTTGTATACAGAAAATTCAAAGTGATCCACAACAATGCATTTCTCATAGGGGAAAGCATTATGGCAGTTTCTCAAAAAGTTATAGATAGAAATACCATTTGACCCAGCAATCCTACTTTTGGATATATACCCAAAGACAGTGAAAGCTAGGTCTCAAACAGATTCTCATACAACAATGTTTATAGCAACAATATTCACAATAGTCAAAAGTGGAAACAACCAAAGTGTCCATCAACAAATTAATGGATTAATAAAATCTGGTACATAAAAAAAAAAAAAAAAAAAAAAAAAGACTACTATTCAGCCATGGGAGAACCTTGAAAACATGCTCATGGAAATAAGCAAGGCATATAAAGACAAAAACTTTATGATATTACTTATAAGAGATGACTAGAAATAGAAAATTCACAGAGATAGAAAGCAGATTAGAGGTTATTGGGAGAGGATACGGATGGGAAAGGGGAAAGGAGAATTGTTTGAGGAAAGAAAAAATTTTAAGTGAAAAAACAACCTAAAGAAAAGATACTTGCAAATCACATAGCTGATAAAGGACTTGTGTCCAGAATAATACATAATACTCTTACAAGACAATGATTAAAAAAAAAATTAAAAAAAAACTCAATGAAAAAAAAAAGGGCAAAGGATATAAATGCATTTCTCAAAGAAAGATATGCATATGTCCAATAAACAAATGAAAAGATATTCAACATTATCAGTCATTAAGAAAATGCAAATCAAAATAAGTTACAACTACATACCCACGAGGATTGCTAAAATAAAAAAGGTCAGACAAGTTATGGTGAAGATGAGTAATGAGGACACTCATTCATTGCTGGTGGGAATGGAAAATGGTGCTGCCACTTTGGAAATCAGTCTGGCAGTTTACCCAAACAATTGTACACAGTCACCGTATGTTTTAGTCTGCTAGGATACCGAAATGCAATATACCAGACGTGTTGGGTTTTACAATGCGGATTTATTCATTTACAAGCTTACAGTTCTGAAGCTGTGAAAATGTTCAAATCAAGGTACCATCAGGCAAAGCCCTGTCTCCAAAGACCAGCTGCTGGCAATCCTGGACTCCTCTATCACATGGCAAGGCACATGGTATTGTTTGCTGGACTCTCCTTCCTCTTCTGGGTTTTGTTGTTTTCAGATTCTGGCTTTTTCTCTGTGCTTCTGGGGGGTTTCTCTGTGTGCTCTGTGGCTTTCTCTGTGTGTCTCTCTTTGTGTTTATCCCATTTATATAAGGACTCCAGTAAGAAGATTAAGACCCACCCTCCCTGAGTAACACCCTACTGAAGTAATCTAATCAAAAGGTCCCATCTTCAATATGTTTACACCAACAGGAATGGATTACCTCTAAATACATGATTTTCTGGGATCCATAAAAGCCTCAAACTATCATACCATAGGACACAGAACTCATACTCCTAGGCATCTACACAAGAGAAATGAAAACATATATCCATATAAAAATTTGCACATATATATTTGCAAGAGCATTTCTTATAACACTCACACATGGATACATTCCAAAAGTCCATCAACTGGTGAATGAACAAAATATGGTATATCTCTAAAATGGAATATTATTCGGTCATAAGGAGGAGTGATAGATGCCACAAGATGGCTGAAACTTGAAAGCATTAAGCTAAGTGAAAGAAGTCACAAAACATCACATAATGAATCACTGCATTCATGTGAAATGTACAGAACATGGCATGCAAAAGAGACAGAAAGTACATCAGTGGATACTTGCAGCTAACTTGGGGGGATGAGGGAGATCTGGGAATAATGGGGTAGAGATGTGATAACTAAAGGGTACGTGGTACCTTTTCAAGATGAAGAAAATACCCTAATATTAACTACAGCAATGGTTGCACATACTGTGAGTTTACCAAAATCCAATGATTTGTACACTTAAAACTGATGAATTGTATGGAACATGGATTATGTCAAAAAAAAGCTATTA
Organism: Cabassous unicinctus; assembly: GCA_029593785.1. Lineage (NCBI taxonomy): Eukaryota > Metazoa > Chordata > Mammalia > Cingulata > Chlamyphoridae > Cabassous > Cabassous unicinctus. Next base: position 6,821 of record JAQZBX010084963.1, on the reverse strand, counting down.
ACAAAAAAGCTGAAATTTAAAATGGTAAAAATCAAATTTAGCTAAATAGTAAATAAACCTAATAAAGGATCGAAAAAGGGTTTTTGTGGTTTTTTTTTTAAAGATTTATTTATTCCCCGCCCCCCTTGCCACTTATGCTCACTGTCTGCTCTCTGTGTCCATTTGCTGCACATTTTTCTGTGTCTGTTTGTCTCCCTTTGCTGAGCCATATTGCCGTGTCAGCTCTCCGCGCAGGCGCAGGCCATCAGCCCTCCGCACGGGCATGGGCCAGCTTGCCTCCACCAGGAGGCCCTGGGAATTGAACCCAGGGCCTCCCATATGGTAGACAGGAGCCCAATCACTTAAACCACATCCATTTCCCATGAAAAAGGTTTTTCTAGAATAATTTAGAAAAATTCAATGGATGACATTCAAAGGAGAATGAAGTAAATTTTTGAAATGGTGCATGCTCTTAGAAGGAACTCAATGTCACCTCTCCCAAAGGAGATCTTTTCAAAACTCCTTTTGTGAAATTGGAATGAAAAATGATTTTACTAACCATCTTGATTTGCTTGAGCTTCCATTTTATCCAGGGAGTTACAGCAGCACCTTTGCGGTAGTGATAAAAAATGAAAAAAAAAAAAAACAACCTTGTCCAGCCTGAAATGAAGAACTGTAACAGAGTTCAAGCTGACACCAGAAAGGCCTGCTCATCTTCACCAGATAGCCACAACCTTACATAACATCTTCTTGCTGATTAATAAACTGGGCCTCAAGGACACCGTGCCCAAATAGCCCCATAGCCTTGTCAAGCACAGAATGCACATACCAAGAATAAATCATGTCCCCCTTATCCCTCCCCATTCCCCCAATACCATCCCCTTGTCTCAAACAGCCATTTAAGCTGCTCCCCCAACTCAACCTTTTGAGCAGAAACTTCTTTTGGTGCTGTTCCTGTATTAATGTAACTTTAGCTCAATAAACTTAGTCTGCACCCCCTTTATTTTATGTCTGATTTTCAGCACAAAGTACTTGGTGTCAGAAATGGGATTTGAGGGAGGACACTGGGACAATGCCTCTGACGCCTTGGAGAAGAGCAAGGTAACTGCAGGAATCCTTTGTGTTCCATCCTCTCTGGGGTTGTCTTCTGGCTCAACCGGCTAGCCCCTCTCAGATCTTTCAACTCCTGCCACGTTGTGGTTGAGGTCAAAATCCATTGTTGAGCTAAAGTATGGTCAGGCTCTGTGTCACGGCTTCAGTCTTCAGTCTTCAGGTAAGAGAAATCTCTTCTGTTTCTGTTTATTTACTATTTCTCTACCATCGTGGATGTAGCAGTTTGGTATTATGTATGGTAATACACCCACGGGGTGGGTAAAACAATTGGCCATACAGCCTGTTCCTTTGGAATTGGTATTGTGAGCCCAGATCTTGCCCACTCTAAGCAAATTCCTAGGGCCAAAGGAGAAAGTTCCATTGTTATATTACTCACCAGAGAAAACCTCCCCCTCTGGGCACCTACTAAACATTTGTGTTTGCACCCTTAGGCTTCTTTTCCAGATTCACAAGTCTTCTTCTAATGTCTTGCTTAATTTGGCTGCCACTGTAGCAAAAACACACAATCAACTGGACTGTTCAAAGTGCAGATACGTGCCAGCATCCAGCATTTCTGGTCTCCCCTGGAATGTCCTTCCCTGATCTTTAAGAGAAGAGAAGAGCTAGGTAGCAACTCCCAGAATGCCTATAATTGCTTGTCTTGTTGTTTATATTGTAGCTGTGGCCTTATATCACAGTAAGCATTTATAAACTCCTCCCATTCTCTCTCTCTCTCTCTCTCTCTCTCTCTCTCTCACACACACACATACACACACACACACACATTCCATGCTCAGGGCCTTTTGTGGAAGAGGTGGCAGAAAGATCCATAAGAGTTGTGGGACAGGGTGGATTGTAGTATATATGACTTTGCATTTTCTCCCCCACCCCTTCCAGTTTTTCCTCCCCAAATTGCAGCAGCAACATTGTTAAAACTCTCTTCCCTGGGGCTTCCTAATTACTCCCACTCATTCCAGCTCTCTGTGAAAGAAAAAGGAAGGAATGCATGTGGGGTACTAACCCAAAGACATGCTAATCATTATCAACCCATGGGCTACTACAGCCTGACCTTGGATGCAGTAACTCAAGGCCTCCCTTCCGGCCTATGTCCAGTCATTGCCACTGCAACTTCGGCTCAGGCAGTCTCTGAAGTAACCCTAGACTCAGCTCTCACAATTTTTGTGCTTCATACTATGGAGACTGTGTTAAAAAAAAAAAAAATCCACAGTGACAGTGGCACTCAATTTACAAGACAACCCCTCTTTAAACTCCAGTCAATTTTGCCCATCCTGCAGCACCTCCACTGTGCCTATCACTCCCAGTCATCAGAGCTAGTTAAATGCACCAATGGTCTAATCAAGACACAGCTAGGAAAACTTACTGAACAATTTTGCCCCCTCCCCCCCGCTTGGGTTAAAGTTCTCCCCCTGGTCCTCATGAATTTACGGGGATGCCCTTTTGGCCCTCTCCAACCTTCCCCTTATGAGAGAGTTACTGGCAGACCCGTTGAGGCAGGTTAGTATAGTGAAAGGGAAGGCAGCAAAGGCCCGGCAGACAACATGGACATGAGACCCCACCCACAAACCTCCTGAGAGGAAGGATGCCGGGAAGAGCACCTGAGACCCCTGCCATGAGAATCTCATTTGGAATGAGAATCTCATTTGGAACAGAATCTTGTTCTGGGTCAAGGGACAGCCCCAGATACTCTCAAAAGGCCTCACCATTGGCCCCTGAGAACTGACAGGTGGGGCAACCAATCAGAACAACAAATAGCTGGGGCCCTGCCCTCAACATTATGAAGGGGAAGGAGGAAAGACTTTTAAAAGGCCTGATCTGGGGCCCCACACAAGCGGCTCATTCTGCAGCACACCCGCAGGCTATGCCTCAGACCATGTACTTTTCTCATTTTGTTTCTTAATAAAACTCTTTATTCCCTTGCCTACCCTATGGTGTGTCCTTAAATTCTTTTATGCGACATAAGCCAAGAACCTAGAAGCCCAGAACCCAGAGCTTTCTGCTAACACCATGGCCTTATTTTCCTAGTCACAAAGTACCAAAGTTAGTCCCTCACTGGTTACCTACTGCCAAAAACTCTCACAAACTCTTTCTGAACTCCACAAAACTGTTTCAGAGTCTCCCTCTACAGATCTTTAGCAATTCTCCACCGCTTATGCAACCAGGAGATTAGGTGTATTAGAAATGGCATCCTGGGAAGCGGATGTGGCTTAAGTGATTGGGCTCCCGTCTACCATATGGGAGGTCCAGGGTTCAATTCCCAGGTCCTTTTGGTAAAAAGCAAACTGGCCCGTATGGCAAGCTGGCCCACGCTGAGTGCTGGCCCGCGCAGGAGTGCTGGTCCGCACAGGGTGCTGGCCTGCACGGAGAGCTGGTGCAGCAAGATGACGCAACAAAAGGAGACACAGAAGAGAGACAATAAAAGACGTAGCAGACCAGGGAGCTGAGGTGGCGCAAGAGATTGAGCAGCCTCTCTCCACTCCAGAAGGTCCCAGGATCGGTTCCTGGTGCCGCCCAAAGAAAAGACAAGCAGACACTGAAGAATACACAGAGAGGAGACAGTGAGCGCAAAACAACAGGGGGTGGGAGGGGAATAAATAAATAAACCTTAGGGGAAAAAAAGAAAGAAACGGCATCCTCAGAAATACAGACTTGAGCCCGGGTGGAAAGGACCCTTTCAAGTCCCCCTTACCACCTTACCACCCCCACTGCCACAAAGCTTTGAGAAACTGACTCCCGGATTCACCTATGGAAGCCAAAACCAGCCCTGTCACCCGAGTGGACCAATGAAAGCATCAAAGACTTGGCCCTGCAGCTCCAACGGGTCCAGAAGCAGGCAGCATCTGATGAAGACAGCTCTCCCAAGACTCCGGGGTGTGGGCTGAGTAAATTTAAAATTCCTTTTTGTCTCTTTTCTTAACTAATGTATAGTTCTCCCCTGGGAGCAAGAACACCCTGACGGGCCCCTAGGAACCTTTGTTAACTCTGTTATCTTCTATTTGCTGCAGTTAGCTCCACTGCCTTAATCTAGACTGTAGCAAATATTGTCTTCCCTAGCCCCACTGTCTAACTAAAATGACCCCTACACTATCCTTTTGCTTATTCCCTCAGGACTAAAGACTTTTCTGTCTGCCCTCCGGTTTCACCTTCTTACGCGATACCACTCTAGGGCCTGTAGGGTCTCTTTGCCTGCTCACTGACCCAGAGCTCTGTGGACAATGCACAATAGGCTCTGTAATAGATCCCAACTTCCACCCTAATAACGTCACCTCTTCCATGTGAAGTAAAAGGGCTATCGGTTTAATTCTTGCTGGAATAGGGCTCGGGCTCGGACTTTTAGCCCCCTGGATAGGTTTTGGATACCAAGGACACATCATCCATAACCTCAGTGCCACCCTTGAAGAAGTAGCTCAAGAAATGGGGCAAGCCCTGTGAGGACCACCTACCTCTCTCAATTCCCTCGCAGCCATTACTATGGACAACCGGTTAGCTTTACATACATCCTGGCAGAAGGAGGCATCTGTGCTGTGGCCAACACATCCTGCTGTACTTGGATCAATACCACCGGACAAGTCGAGACTGATATCCAGAAAACTTTCAAACAAGCCAAATGGTTTCACAACATAAACCAGCAACCAAGAGACATATGGGAAACAATTAAGGGGTTTCTGCCCAGCATCTCTTGGTTGTATTCCCTGGTCTCGCCACTGATCATGCTAATAGTCATCCTTCTCCTTGGATCTGTTTTCATCCGCATCATCACCAACTCCATGGCACAGTACCTCAAGGCCACCAGACGTTTTCTCCTGTCACCGGTAGCTTTAGAGTATCAGTAGTCTATAGAGCCCCAAACTAGTCATACTTGGTCTTCGGGGAGTCAAAGGACTCCCTCGACGGAAAGGAGGGAATGTCAAATTGGAATGATAAATGATTTTACTAAGCATCTTGATTTGCTTGAGATTCCATTTTATCCAAGGAGTTATTAATAAGAGAGGATTGCACGGAGAGCTGCAGCCTTGCGAGACGCGCAGGGCTGAGCCAGGAGGCAACTTAGGCCTCTGCCTTTCCCTGTCCCTACTCCCGGCCGGCGACTCACGGGGCGCTCCCCCGCGGCGAGCCCGGTCTGCAGGCGCTGGGAGGGCGGCTACGCCGAGTCCATGATCACCGCGGAGGTTCCGTCGGCCTTGGCCGTCAGGGCCTCAGGCCCTACCGCGGCCCCCAGCTCCTATGAAGTCTTTTGCAAGGGGCTCTCCCGCACCCTGCTTGCCTTCTTCGACTTGGCCTGGCAGCTGCGCATGAACTTTCCGTATTTCTACGTCGCGGGCTCTGTGATCCTCAACATCAGCTTGCATGTACACTTTTAGAGCCGTGATTAAACTACCAGCAAGATGGCGGACACACGGCGGCTGGGCAGCTGCGTGGTGATGCCCGCGGCAAGCCCCGCAGTCTCGCGAGATTCCCGGGCAGCCTTGCTCCCGCGACTGTCGCAGGGATGGGAAAGATGTATTACGCGATTCCGGAAGCAGAGAATTTAAATTAAAGGCCCACGGAAATATTTAAGAAGCCATGCAACCTTTAAACAAAAACAGGACAAACTTAAGGATATGGCAAAGGGCTCAGGGTGCGTTATAAAAAAAGGAGGCTGTTGAACTTTTTAGAAAAAAATTTTTTTACGTGTGCAACAAACTCATGGCCCAAATTAAAATAGGAAACCAATGGACTTCAGGAATTTTGGATTGGATTGTAAGCACTACAATGAATGAGGAAGAAGCTGAAAATGTTAAGAATATGATGTGATAGGCATATATTTCTTCATCCCACAAGAGTAAATATCAACTATCAGAAACTTCAAGTGAAAAAAAAAAAATTAAAACTGTACAGAAGAGGCATTTTCCAAATACCAAACAACATAAAATACTGCAGGATTTCCAACAATGGTGGGAGTGTAAGAAAGTGAAAAATAAAATACAGTAAAGTAAAAAGTAAATTGAAATAAAATAAGATGCATCCAAATAGGAAAAGAGGAAGTAAAACTCTATTTGCAGATGAATGATCCTATATTTAGAAAATTCCAAAATGTCTACAACAAAGCTACTTGAGCTAATAAATGAGTTCAGCAAAGTGTCAAGATACAAGATCAACAAGCAAAAATCAGTAATGTTTCTGTACACTAGTATTGAACAATCTGAGGAGGAAATAGGGGAAAAAATCCATTTACAATAGCAACAAAAAGACTCAAATATCTAGGAATCAACTTAACAAAAGATGCAAAGGACCTGTATTTAGAAAACTACAAAGCACTGCTGAAAGAAATCAAAGAAGACCTAAAAAAATGGAAACACATTCCATGTTCACAGATTGGAAAATTAAATATCATGAAGATGTCAATCCTACCCAAACTAATTTATAGATTCAGTGCAAATACCAATCAAAATTCCAACAGCCTACTTTACAGAAATAGAAAAGCCAATTAGCAAATTTATTTGGAAGGGAAAGTGCACCAGAATAGCCAAAAACATCCTAAAAAAGCGATATGGTGTGGCGGCCATCAATGGAGGTGCTTAGCTCTCGGAGGAGGACTGGGCACTTCAGAACTTGGGGCCTCTTTCACCCTGGTTATAATCTTAATCATAATAGCGATATCTTTCCTTTTTAAATTGTTTACCTGCAAAAACATGCTCCTAGCTTATGCTGTGATTGGTACCGCTGGGTGCAAGGCAAAGCCTCATCGGGCG
>JAQZBX010084962.1:0-13189 GCA_029593785.1 Cabassous unicinctus | reverse complement strand
ATATGTCTACACCATAATACCATTAAGTCCACTCTAGTCCATAGTTCTTCCCCCAATCCTGAGGAGACTGGAATGGTGATGTCCACTCCATCTCCAAGTGAGAGTGGGCTTATAGCCCATGGATATGGTGGATGGGATTATCCTGCCTTCAGCTGCAGGCTCTCTCCATTCCATGGGATGGCCATTGTCCATCATCGTCGTTTCCTTACCAGGTGACTTGGGTGAGCCCATTGAGCTGTAGAGTAGGAGTTGCAGCTCCACCGATATTCCAGACACAGCTGGCACATAGGCAGGCCAGAGGCTCCAGTATCTGGAAGTACACCTACAAACTCCAGCATCACATACAGGTTTGAATAGAAGGGACTGATGGACCATGTGCAGGGAGGACTTATTTGAGTCCAACTCTGTCACTCTCAGGAGCACAGATTCCAATGTAGAGCCCACTGGTAAGGCATCAATCTCTGGGGCTATACCTCCTTATATAGGACCTGGGTTTCTCCAGAGCCCTCAGGAGTCTCTCTGTTTGGGGTGATATCCATTTTGGTGTTCTGTGAGATCCTACTGATGTGTGCATAAGCATTACTTCTGGGATGACTTCCTGACTCTTTGAAGTCTCTTAGCCACATGAACTCATTTGTCTTTACCTTTTCCCCTTTTTATTCAGGTTTTTTTTTTCCAGTCATGTTTCCCGTTGGCACTTGGTATTAGTCCCTTGTTGCCAGGGAGGCTCATCCCTGGGAGTCATTACTTTTTTATAACCTAAATCTTCTTTGAAGATAAAATGAAAAAAAGACACTGGGGTAATAAATGAAAGAAAATGTCACTGTATATACAAGACAACAGATCTTACAGTGATGAAAATCATAATGCAAATTTTTAAATTTTTTTAATTTTTTAATTTCAAAAGTTTAAAATTTTTTGGATTTTATTTGACATTTTAAAAACTATCAGTGTTTCCATTTTCTTATTTTATTCAGTTACTTTGTGGACTTAATTTTTTAAGAATTTTTGGATCACAGAAGGATTACAACTGTGGCAGGAGAGCATCATTTGTACAGGGTATCAGTTATGGGGGATGCATGGGAGAAAGTTCACCTGGAGCATACCTATATGGCATATGAATGAGTTCAAATGTTCCTGGGGCATTGTCACAGTGGGTGGAGATCTACACAATAACTGAAAGAATATTGATTCTCATCCTGGGGAGTTCTGCCACATTCTCTAATGGGAGAGCAAGAATCCCCAGTGACTAGTGAAGGAGGATGGACCATTTATGGTCCCTTAATATTGATGACTGTACTTATGAACCTTTCCTTTTGAAATTGAAACTTAGCTTACTATTATAGGCTGCCTCAAAGATACCTCCTGAGAGCCTCCTTGTTGCTTAAATGTGGCCTCTTTCTATGCCAAACTCAGCATATAAATGCATTACTACCCGCCCCTGGTGTAGGACATGACTCCGGGGATGAGGAGCCCTGGCACTGAGGGGTTACTACCAAGCACCAGCTTGCAATGCAACTGGAAAAAGGCCTTGACCAAAAAGGGGAAAGACAAATGAATTTATATGGTTGAGACTTCAGAGTGAGTCAGGAGGTCATTTCAGAGGTTACACTTATGCACATTTCAGCAGGATCTCTTTGGCAGCCACAGTAAATATTGCCTCAAATAGCAAGGCTCCTGAGGGCTCTAGAGACATCGAGACACTATAGGCTGGGCTGATATCTCAGGATTTTGGCACCCTGTCACTGGGCCCTCCTTTGGAATTTATGTTCCCCAGTGTGACAGAGTTGGCCTCAGTTGTGGTTTCCCTACACATGGCCTTTCTGCCAATTCTATTTGAACCTATAGTTTGTACTAGAGTTGATAGTTTTATGTCCAAGAAACTTAAACTTTGGGCTTTCCATGTGCCAGTTGGGCCCTGAATCTCAACAGCATTACAACACCTACTCTCCAGTTCATTGTACTCACCAAAGACAACTAACAAGGAGAAGATGATGAACAATAACCATCCCAAGGAAGAGAGAGAGTATACAACTACAAGCAAGATAGTCCCATCCATCTGCCCCATGGGGTCTAGCCCCCTCTCAATTAGAGACAGAGTGACCATCACCATCCCCAAATCTTCAGGATTGAGGAATGAATGATGGATTAGAGTAGACTTGCTGTTATTCTGTTATAGACTTAATGTGATTCTAGTAGTGGAAGAAATTTTATCATTGATGCGGAGGCAGTGGCCACAAGAGGTTCTGAGGGGAGGAAGAAGGAAAAATAGGTGTGATATGGGGGCATTTTCAGGACATTGGAATTGTCCTCAATGATGGTGCAATGTCAGATACAGGCCATATGTATCTTTTTGGGAGAGAATTTAAACTATAATATAAGCTATAATCCACACTTAATGGCTATGCTCCAATATGTGTTCAGCATTTGTAACAAATGTACCACACTAATGAGGGATGTTGTTAATATGGGAAATTGTGGGAGGGAGAGGGTGTGGGGCATATGGGAATGCCCTATATTCTTCATTAGACATTTATGTAATCTAAGTTTTCTTAATTAAAAACAATTTTAAGTGTCTCATAGTGATAAATTGTCAAGTCATGAAAATACCATAGCTTAGCTTTTCGAAAGAGCTCTGGATGAAGAATGGGAACTGAGTAAGGCTTGCAATGATGCCAACACCTAAAATGGAAAATGGTTCCTCCTAATGTGTGGGTGGGGAGGAAGAGGTTGGGGGTTGGAGGAGATGTTTTAAAATTTATGTTTTATTAGGGTTACTCCTGAAAAACAGGTTATAGGGTTCTTGAAAGAGGGATTTAAATATTTATTAATGGGTATTTATCAAAAATCCCTAGAATTAACTGGAAAAACTCCAAAGTAAAAGAGTAATGCAATGCCTATTGACCAAAGTTCTAATCCTCTTGACTTAAACGTGAAGAAGCAAAATAGTAAAGAAAGAAAAATTCCAGTAAAAACAAGAATATTCACAATAAAGTTTGTGGTAACTGAATTGGGGAAAGAAAATAAAATTAGACCTGTCCTAAAAGAAGAAATATCTCCTTAGAGCAGTACATTTAGAGAGAGATGGACATTTAATCCCATACATAGGCTCCCTAATCCAGTATGATTGGTATTCTTATAAAATGGAAAAGGGACAAAGACACAGTCAGACACACAGGGGAGAAGGCTCTGTGAAGATGGAGCTGAAACTGCAGTTATGCATGCCTAAATGGTGGACACCAGAGGTTGCCAGGTACCACCAGCATCTAGGGAAAGGCAAAAAAAGATTCCTTCCCTGGAGCCTTTGCTGAGAGCATGGCCCTGTGACACCTTCATTTCTGACATGTAGCCTCCAGAATTGTGAGAGAATAAATTTTGGTTGTTTTAAGAGGTGAAGATTTTGGTACTTTTCTGGTAGCCCTAGAAAACTAAACAGTACCTTTCCTTTTATGAAAAGCAACAGAACAAAGGTCCATCCCTGCTGATTCACCCCATATTTAACTAATAAATGGGTTGTGATGAGGTATAAGTACTGCTTAATAGAAATGATGGCATCTTTTCTCCAATACTTACCCAAATGAGAAGAGTGGTTGGGCAGGTGAGGGAGGGAACAGGTAATTCTCTGTTGTCATAAGTGGAGAAATTTTCATGGCCCCCAGCTTGATAGAAAAATCATAAAAATATAGATGAGAATAACAACAAAAATAGAGAACGGATTCACACCTCTGAATGTCAGCTTGGAAGGGAACTGAAAAAAGGATTAGGAAGTATGTTAAGAAGAAGGTAATCATCCCATTGGAGGAGAAGCATTCTAAAGTCAATCATGAGTAGCAATTCAGACTTACCATTTTTGGAGAATATTTGGAATAAGAGGAGAACTTTCCTCCCTGCAACCACCTCTGTATGACCACATAAATGAATGAATAAAGATAAAAGCCTTAGAAAAATGGTGATGCAACATGAATGCTAAACAAATGTTGAATTAATACTTCTGAAAGGCTATGCTAACACTTAACAGTTGTTACTTCCAAAGACAGAACCTGGAGGGCTGCAGAACAGGGAAGGAAGCATACTTAGATTTCTATGTACCTTCTCTGGTACCTTTTCAGTTTTCAGCAAAGGTATTAGTTTTATTTCTACTATTATTCAGAAAATATATTCTCCAAAATAGTGGCAGAAATAAAATATTTTCCTTTGCTCATGTTTCATGGGGTTAGGAATTTAGACTGGGTGGGGTGAGGATCACCTTTTGTGCTTTTTGATGTCTGTGGCCTCAGCAGAAAGACTCACTGGCTGGTGGTGGCTTGACAGAGGAGTGGGAAACAGGTAGGCTAATGTAACCCATGTCTGTGAGTTGAAGCTGGATTTTAGCTGGAATGTCTACATGAGATCTCACCATGTTTTTCTCACAGCACCACCCATTTCTCAGGAATAAAACCTGTATAAGTTCCCAGAGTTGGCATAATAAATTGCCAGAAACTGGGTGGCATAAAACTATAGAAACTTGTTCTCTCACAGTTCTAGAGATGAGAAGTCCAAAATTAAGGGGTCAGCAGTGCCTTGCTCTCTCTGAAGACCCTAGGGGAGGAATACTTTCTTGACTTCCAGCTTCTTTGGGGTCCAAGTATCTTGAGTTTATGTCAGCATACCTGTTAACTCTACCTCCATCTTCATGTGGCCACCTTTTTTGTGTGTGACCATCTTCACTCAGCCTTCTCTTTTAGTCTGTGCCTGATTCTTTTTGTAAGGGCACTCACTAGTTGTCTTGGATTAGAGCCACACTAATTCACTATGACCTCATCTTGATTACATCTGCAAATACTGTTTTTCCAAATAAAGTCACATTGACAGGTTCTGATGAATAGGACTTCAACATTTCAGTTTTGGGAACACAATTCCATCCATGACTTACAGTCATCATGGGTACATGGCACTATGCATTTGTCAAAACCCATAGACGGTACAATACAAAGGGTGAACCTTAATAAGAATGTATGATTTTGGCTCATTGTACAAAAGTACCTTAATAATGCAAGATGTTAACAAGGGAAACTGAGCTGGGAAGGAAGGGGTTGAACAGCAGCAGAAAATGTGGGAACCTATTGTACTAGGAGCTCAATTTTTATGTGAATCTAAAACTATTCTAAAATATAAAGTATATATTTTTAAAACATGGCAGCCCTGATACTGGATTGACCCATTTCAGCTTATATTCAGTAATCTGCTAATGTCCAATATTTATCTTGAAATGTGGGTCTCTCATTAAATGTGAACCAAAGTTGAGTTGAAATTGTGAGCCACATCTCTAATAATCTGGTTGCAGCACTACTGATTGACTTAGTAAATTAAAATTTTCAAATATGGAAAAAAAAGAATATGGCTTAGCCATTTTAAAGGTTTTTCCTAAGTACAGGGCACTAAATAAACTGTAGTCCTTACTCTTGAATCAACATAATGATTACATTTCCATGGTTCCTTCCATGGAGTCGTTACTTGGGGATATCTGACAATGCTCCCTGTTCTCTGGAAAGAGAGTGATTTTGGTGCTGCTCTCCCAATTGTGTGTGGCAGGCAGTAGATTTTCTTGACCAAGGAACAAATTTCCTGTTTACATACTTGTGGCTATGACCTGGGAAATGCATTCATAATAGAAAGACTTGTTGACATATCACTGGCAGAAGACCATAGGAAAATTATTACTAATTTATTCACAGTTGAAACTTTTGACCCCCTTTTTCATCAGCTGTCTAGGCAGCAGCACAGCACAGAGACCAATAACATGGGGTGCTCGTGCCTGCGAGACTGGTTCAGATCCCACTTAAAGGACACACAAGCCTGGGAAAATTGTGTGACCCCTCTTTTATCAGTGCTTTGTACTGTCATATGGATGTTTTAATAGGGCCTATTTAGTAGTTACGTTATGGGAATGAAAATGAGTAAATGCATGGTAAAGCCTTAGCAAGATGACTGGCACATCCAAATTACTCTATGAAGAGTTCAGTTATAAAAGGAAGAATAAGCAAGAAACATAGTGGTTCCATCCAGAAAATAATCTTTGATGGCTCCAGAACAGGGGAAGATGAGTGATAACTTTCAGGATTTACATAGTCATGATGCTTTACAGCTCATGGAGAATATCTACTCTCATCTCCTGGAATCTTTACCTCAGGCCTGTGTTGTCACAACACTGATGAGTGAGTGATACAGGGTAAGATATGTAGTTGGTTCCCTGGGGACAGTGACCCTGGACACTTGAGACCTCTAGATCATGTCCTGGGTCCCTGAACTCCCTTTCCAAACCCTCCTACTCCAAGGTTTTCAAGGGAGAAAGTCAGTGCCCTGGAGGAGGTCCTTAAACCAAGATGCAAGGAACTGGTTTCAACAACAGAGCCAGTCCAGCTACAAAATGAGACTGCCCACACTTCAGCCTCAGGCCAAAGCTGTAAGCTCAAGGGGCCCCATGGCTTAAAAATTTGCCACAATGACTCACTGAACTCAGGAAAGTGCTATAGTTAGGATTACAGTTTTATTATAACAAAAATATACAAAGTAGAACCAGCCAAAGCAAGAAACACACAGAGCAAAGATTGGTAGAGTTCCAAACATAAAGCTTTCATTATTCATTTGGATGCATTACCTTCCCAGCATCCAAGTATAAGTGTATTCAGACAGTTTTGTCAACTAGGGAAGCTCATCCCAGATTCACTACCCAGAGGTTTTATTGAGGCTTCATTACACATATGTGGTTGATTGACTCATTGACCAGAATGTTGAACTCAATCTCCAAACTCTCTGTCCTACCCAAACATGCCTCCAAGTATAGTCCATAGTGAGAGTACCTGGTGACACAGAACAAAGCTGACATATTGAGAACAAATAGACATTTCATTTTTTAATTTGAAATGCCTTCCCTACATACACATTTCTGTCATTCCTGAGTCACCAAACATTTCTAGAAGAAATAATTTAAAATTTGTTCTGGATAAGATAAATAATGTTCATCAATATAAATTTAGTTTTAAAAGGTAATATTTCTGTTTGTAAGAATATAACTATCATATTATATATCTTCTCATTGTCTCTGGATATGACCAACTTTTTCTCCTTATGCAACTAAGTCTGTGCTCTGAGCTTTCTCTCAGTCTCTAGGATTCACTGAACAATGCTGATAAACATTGTGCATGTAAAAGACTGGCTATTCACTAATTAATTCAGAAAAAATAAATGACTATATTTTTCATGAGTGCATTCCTATGGGGAAGGTGAATGTGTTGGATAAAAATATATAATTAAGGTAAATGTAGGATTTACTTTGAGTTCTGGTGCAAAAATTGACACCCAGTCACTCAAATTTTTATCTGATTATGAGAAATAACTGTAGGAAGGGAAATGATCTGGACCTAAATACATGGGAAAAAACAAAAATTTTAGAATGAAGATGACAGAGCTCCATGTTTAAAACAAATTTGGTACCCTTCATGTATAAAATGCTACAGTACAAATGATCATCACTGTTTATTTACCACAAATTTTTACAACATATAAATCCAATAGGTCACTGACAAGATATAAACACTACATAAATATAGATGGTGCCATATTTTCTCCATTGATACCCAACTGAGGGAGGTGGTTGAGTTAGTGCAGAAGAGAACTGGTAATGCTATATTGTGCAAAAAAGTGAATATTAAAGGCCTGCAGCTTGATAGAAAATTTTTAAAAAATTTAGAGATTGAAAAATACAAAGCTAGAAATCAATTTCATACATGAATGTGAAATTAGAAAGGAAAATGAAAATGATTAGGAAATATGTAGGAAAAATGTAACCATCCTATCAGGAATCACATTCAAAAGGTAGGTTTGAATTCAGTTCAGACTTCCAATTTTTGGAAAAGAGTCAGATGAAGCACAAGACAGTCCTTCATCCTCCCTCTTGTGTGACCAAAGTAAATTAAGAATAAATGTACAAATACAGGTAAAGTCCTTGAAATATGTGTGGCACAGTGTCAGTGCTTTACAAATTTTCATTTAATAAATCTAGGAGGATATGCAGAAATGTGACAACTATTAATGCCAGAGATAGACCTGTAAGGCTGCAGAACAAGGCAGGAAAGAAACTTAGGCTTCAGTACACTTTCTTTGTACTCATTCACTATGCTGCAGTAAATTATTATTGAAATTATTACTAGGCAACAAACAAAAAACTTACTTAACAGAATAGTGACATAAAACAACCATTTTCCTTTGCTTATGTTTCCTGGGATTAGAAATTCAGCAGGACATAGTGGAGAGGCCATTTCTGCTTTATGATTTCTGGGCCCTCAGCAGAAGAAGCTCCCTAGCTGGGGGTGGCTCAACAACCAGGTTTGGAGTCATCTGGGTTGATGTCATTCATATTTCTGTGGGTCACAGGTGGTTTTGTCTGGAGGACCTACATGCCTCCTCCCCATTGGCCAGGGCTTCCTGGCAGCAGGGTAGTCTCAGAGAATTCAGAATCTTACCTGGGGACTGAGGGCTCCCCAGTTGAGTGGTGCATGTGACCATGTAGTGGCTCATGCCTTTTCAAGCATAACCATAGATGTTACACAGTCTTGCTTCAAAAGTAATCTATGAGTGACAAGCAGTCACTTGTATCAGCCCTGATTAATGGGGAGGGCATATACCCCACCTCTCAATGAAGAATAACTCAAAGAACTGGTAAAAAATGTTTGTGAACCACCACATGCCTGGACCAGTTTTTAAAAATACTCAATTGCATTCTACCATTCCAAAATACATTATGTAGGGAGTTCTGCTTTTAGCATAGGAGCAAGTCTTAGGAAATTGTGGGTTTGACTCCTGCCTCAGCTACCAGGAGCTGTGTGACAAGTAAACACAGACATTTAGGGAAACTTAGTGTATAGTTATGGGATTTAAAAGGTAAAATCCAATTATTTTATGTCAATTAGAATATACAATATTTGTCCTTTTGTGTCTGGTTTATTGTACTCAATGTGATGTCTTCAAATTTCTTCAAGTTTCATCCATGTTGTCACTGTATCAGAAAATTGTTCCTTTTTACAGCTGAATAACATTCCATTATATGTATATACTGCATTTTGTTTATCCATTTACCTCTTGATGGACACATGGGTTGTTTCCATTTTTTGGCAATTTCAAATAGTCCCACTATGAACATCAGTGTGCAAATATCTGTTCGAGTCCTTGCTTTCAATTTTTCTGCATATGTACCTAGGAGTTTGATTGCCAGGTCATATAATAATTGTATACTTAACTTTCTGCAGACCTGCAGAATTGTTTTCCACCAACAATGAAGGAGAGGATTTCTCTACATCTTCTTCAACACTTGTTTTGCTTCATTTTTCCAATAGTAGTCATTCTCATGGGTGTTAAATGGTATTTCATTGTGGTTTTGATTTGCATTTCTCTAATGGCTAATATTGTTGAGCATAATTTCATGTGCTTTTTAGCCATTTGTACACCTTCTTTAGAAAAATATCTTTTCAAGTCTTTTGGCAAATTTTAAATGGGTTGTTTTTTGTTGTTGAGTTGTAGGATTTCATTATAAATTCTGGATATTAAACCCTTATCAGATATGTGGTTTCCAAATATTTTCTCCAACTGTGTAGGTTAGCTTTTTTACTTTCATGATGAATTTCTTTGAATCACAAAGGCTTAAATTTTTTATGAGGTCCCATTTATCTGTTTTTTTCCTTTTGTTTCTTGTAATTTGGATGTAAAGACTAAGAAACCATTGTCTAATACAATGTCTGAAGATGCTTCACTACATTTTTTCCTAGGAGTTCTAAATCCTCTAAATGAGGATTGTGCCCTTAACATGTGAACTCAGCACTAACTCTGGTTAATTAGAATAAGAAATGCATTGTAAAGGGTAAAGAGAAAGAGAACTCCAGGGAAGTGGCTGTGGCTCAAGCAAGTGCGCTCCCATTTACCCTATGAAGGACCAGCATGATCCCCAGGACCTCCTGGTAAAAAAAATAAAAAGAAAAAAGTCTTCCCAGACCTGTGTGGTGAGGCACAAGGCCCCTGGGAGCAGCAATGCCATGCACCAAAAAGACGATGATGCTACCAGATTAAAAAAAAAAAAAAGCTCCAGACTGTAGATAGACATATCTCACAGGGTTATGGATGAATTAGCATTTTTGAAACTACTTATGGGATATGAAGACTGAACAATGCACTGTAGATAGGGAGAACTAGGTTGTTCACTGTTAGGAAAATTAAATAACAAATAAGCAGGGAGGATTAGAATTGGTTTTTAAATATATGTACAGAAAGATAATATATATGTGTGAGTATATGTAGGTTAATGTATATACATTTCCTAGTTCTGTCTGCCAGGTGCATCTAGAATAATGACAGTATTATAGTGCCTAGACCTTGTTTTTTAAATACCATTCCCTAATAAAAGTAGCCAGGACTCTTTCAAGAAGTGGTTGTTTCTGGGTCTTAGAGAAAATACAAGATGACCATGGGACATCTTGTGGTACAGAGAGCAAGGATGTGCTCAGAAAAAAGGATCAGGTGCATGTTGAAAGTAGACAGGAGCCATCTTAAAGAGTTCCCAATACCCAAGGCTGAAAGAATTGGAGCAAGAAAGTCAATAGTGATAGTACAGAATTAGAGATATAGAATAAATTAAATATCCATGTATCCACAGTGAGATAAATAAATAATTGAACATATAAATTAGCATGGAAGAAGGAAAACATTCAACTTAATATATGTAGAAGGAATGAGGTAACAAGAAAATTGAATTTAAGCAAAGACACAATAATAATTGTTGCAGGCAAGAATCATCCAAGGATGCTAAAATTTGTGGATGAAAGTTTGATGTGAATCAGCATATTCATCTATTCTCAACATCTCTCCCCTAATGTATTCATTAATTATAAAGGGAAAGAAGCAATCTTATAATAGCAAAACATGGTTGACACCACATCATCCCTGTGATCAAGGAGCATCACTATTAAAATAAGATATATCAACATCACATACATCTGATATGATGTACTGAGAAGGGGGCAATACACTTCAGTGGTATTCTTTGTGGTCATGAAACAAAATTTCAATCTGATCATGAGAAAACATTAGACAAACACAAATTCAGGCACTCTTTACAAAATACCTGATCAGTATGCCGTAAAATTTTCAAAGCATGAAAGAAAAGGAAAATGTGAGGAACTGAACAGATTGCAAGAATTTAAGGAGACATGATAAGTAAATGCAATGTAATATCCTGGATTGGATCTTGTGAGAGAAAGAAGGCAATGAGAGCTTTTCTTAAACAGGTGAACACAAAAAGGACACACTATGTAAACTGTGACAAAAATATGATCAATCCAATTCACTAATATCACCACAGCTTTGTGATCCAATGAACCCATCCACTTTCTGTGTATTCTGGAAATAAAGTTACAGACATGCAAATGAAAGGATTACAATGAACCCTGTTGAAGTGGGCTGGAATCGGATGTATTGGTGTGATTCCAGGTGTTATTGTATATATAGAGGGTTAAGTATAAGGAGAGTGAAAGAACCAGAAAGCTGCATGGTGCTGTTCTGAGATGGCTTGAGTCTTCCCCCTTCCCAAAGTCCTTTTGCAGCTCCAGAGCCCTGCTTTCTTTTCCCAGTCTAGATCCTCAGCAGTGACTTGATAACTTAACTGAGAGTGGGTGGCAGCATCAGATAGTCCCCTCCCCTGTGTGGCAATAGAGGAATCTTCAGCTTAACGGGTATAGAACAACTCCTTGAATTCCTTTTATCTCTGATGTTTCATTGGAAGCCTTTTCTTTCTGAATTTTCCTCTGGGGGCTGTGGAGATACACTGATGGCCATCATCACTCACCTTCATTGTAGACTTCTAGAAGAGCTGGAAGAGGTATGGGGCTCCCCCTTTGCAGGTGTAGGATACCTCTCATGGAGCTGTCTTAGCTCATGATGGCATTTTGTTTGGTGCATGAGCTCATAGAAGAGGTGTGATGGTTCTGGATAGAGCTGCTTTCAGGGCTCTTGGAATGGAGATTACTCTGGAGATTCCCAGGCCAGGGGAGGAAGTAGGAGAGGCCTCCACTCACCCTCAGGGGCCTAAATGTGGACTGAGCATTATCAGGTCAAAGGTAACTTCTCTGATTATCATGATGGGTCCTCATTCCTATGAACATTCTCACTCTCATATACAAAAGTCACACATATATTTCCTATTTTCCACTGGGGGTAGCCTTAACAATGCACTTTAGAATTGGCACAAAACTATTTCCTAATTATTCCCCATGTCCCACAGGGAATGGATTTTAGAGTTCTCAGCTTTATGAATATGCCTCTTTGGGTCCTTAGATTAAGAGGCTCACTTTGTCTGCTACCTGTAGACTCCATTAAGGGAACATCCTGGCTGCTTACTGGGCTCCTTTGGAGGTACTTGATGTGCTACAACCCATTAGTCTACATATGCAGATTCCCATAATGAGAGATAATTTCCAGCAGAAGCTCAGCATGAATACTGATGCCTCATTGGGAAGTGGACAAGCCAAACTAGTCAAAGAGGGCTTGAAGAAGATATAGGAGGTTGTCACTTCCCCCATTCTCAGTCCCTTGCCCATAGCTCTTGTGATACTGTAGATGGCACCCAACTACTCTGTCCTCTAGCCAAGTGGGGAGCCCCTTGGGACCAACTATCAATCATGGAAACGGATTCATTATATTACATTGATGTGCTACAGCTGAGTGAGTGATGGGCAGGAGGGACCTCACCCATCATTCCCTTGCCTGCCGCTGACCTGTTCCCTTGGTTCTACTCCCCCACTCAGATAAGGTCTCTAATATAGTCCCTTCTTCCTAAGAAAAGCCAAGAATTTGATGTCCTTGTTTCCAGTACTTCATTTGTTTGGGCAATCAAGGCCTTGTGCCCAGCTATTTAGAAAGAAAGTATAGAATAAGGGGTTAGCTTAATTTTCTAAATTTTCACTATCCCATAAATTGGTTTGATCGAGGGTTTTATCAGTGAGCTCTTTTTAGGCCCAGATGTGAAGAATCTGCTCACAATTGCCCATGAATCTGAGGCAGAGCCAGACTAGAAGCCCAGCTCTTGCCCAGTGCTCATCTGCCATGTCACTCTCTGTTATTCATAGATTCAGCCAAACTTTATGGAAGATTCTGGGACCAATCACCT
>JAQZBX010084961.1:0-13190 GCA_029593785.1 Cabassous unicinctus | reverse complement strand
GTTTTGGCCCTCCTTTGCAGTGCTTTGCCTTGCACCCAGCGGTACCAATCACAGCATAAGCTAGGAGCATGTTTTTGCAGGTAAACAATTTAAAAAGGAAAGATATCGCTATTATGATTAAGATTATAACCAGGGTGAAAGAGGCCCTAAGTTCTGAAGTGCCCAGTCCTCCTCAGTAAGTCGGGTATCCTTGATCCCTCCTTGACCAGCCGCGGACCTTGTCTCGCATCTGGTCTTGTCGAGAGCTAAGCACCTCCATTGATGACCGCCACAAGCATACCCATGCTCATGCTGTCTATCACAGACTGCTCTTCCCACCATACTTGTCCCACCACGTGCACAATTCCCAGTTACTCACTGTGCTGTCAACTCCTCTAGGAAGGCTGCCTTGAAGTGTCCCTTCTGGAATGAGTGACTTTCTGTCTTCCCATAACAGCTTCTCCTGGTCTCTGTGTCAGCATTTACCATATTATTATGCCCAACTCTACCCCTCCCCACTAGCTGTCAATTTTAACAGGATATGGACAGTGTCTGACACCCTGTCCAATTGTGCCCGGCACACAGAAGGCAGTCCATAATGGTTTGTTGATTGTCTTCATGACTATGAGGCAGTGGAAAGAAAACACATTTAGAAGGCATTCCCATCACCACCTCTGAGCTGTAAACCATCAGGCTGGTCACTCTATGTCTTTGAGCCCCTGATGAGGATTAAATAACATTGAAGTCATAAGCCCTCTCTGGGCACTGAGTTTCCAGAACAGCTGCTTGACTCTGAGTGTGGGACTTTCAGCCAGCATGGTCAAACCAGGGAGGTCACCATAGAACCCACAGTGTTCAAAGCAGGACACTGAGTCAGGCCTTCTCATCCAGAGCAGGTGCTCTGTGACCTAGGCCTGGGTGGGGGAAGTGCTCATGCCCCCTCAGCTCCTGCCAGCTCTTGCCATTCTGTGTGCTATGGCCAAGGAGCCCTCCCCAGTCTACTCCCCCACCCTGTGTTCCAGCTTCACTGAGCCTCCTTCAGACTTAACCAGGCCAAGGCCATGCCCACACAGAGCCCCCTGCCTGCAGGGCTACTCCCTTTAACCCATGCACCTCCTCAGGCTCTTCTGTAAAGCACAGACTTTGGGGTCATAGTGTCCCAGGTTGAATCCCACAGCTGGAGCACATCACAGTCCTGTGTCAGTGTCCCAGACCCTCAGTTTTCTTGAATGCCAAAAGAAGCCATGATTCCAACATCAGAAGTGGGTGTTGGGGGATAAAGAAAGGGAGCTGAAGGCTCCTAATGAACTTTGACTAGGGAGGTCCCCCTCCCCCAGTGAGCACACAATGGGACGAGGTCCTGCTCAGGAAGAAGAATGGATGAGAGCAGTGAACTTCAGCCCATGTCAGAGGTTAGGCTTGCTCTCTTAGAGCTGAGGACTTGAGTGCTGGTGCTGCCTGCTCCCCCATCAATGTAGGACAAAGTCAGGAAGGGCCAGGAGGGCTCCTTAACAGCAGTGAGTGCCCACAACACTCAGCCCTGGCAGTCTGGCCTGCCTCCACCCTGGTCTCCCTCCTGCCCCCTCACATCCCGTGGCCTCTGATAGTGATGGGTGGAGTTCAGGTGCCCTGGGTCCTCTCAGTGATGACAGAAGGAGGCAGAGAGGAGAAGGAGCTGCAAAGCTCACCTGCTCTTTTCCCTGCTTATACTCACAAGGCTGTGCCCACCTCCAGGTCTACTCCTTGAGGGGACCTGTATTCATGTCCGGCATGACACATTCTTATGCACCTCCACATGCAACCAGTCTTTGCCATGTGGAAACTGAGGCCCAGAGACACACAGGAATGGCCCAGGGCCTTTGAGGTATGCAGAGCACAAGGGGTAACATAGGGTGATTCCCTTCTCAACCAGGGTGCCAACCTGCACCCTGCATTTGCTATCAGAATGAAGGCCCCTTCAAGTCTAGGTCCATGGCTTAGACTTTTCCCACATGAGACAATTTTCCTTTCAGTATGCCTGCATGGGAACAGCACAAACGTGATATCACAGGTGTGGACTATGGGGCTGAGGTCAGAGGAGGGGAGGACACCAGTGAGCTGAGCAGGAGGAACTAAGAAAGATGCTGGAGGCAGCTCTGCTGATAGGCAGTGGCATCCAGTCTTCTCACCACCTGTCCATCGACTCATATATGGGGACAGGGAAAGATGCCAAGCTGATGGATAAGGGGATCCCCAAGGTTCCAGGGGCCCTCATGGCTGGTGACAGACCCAGGACAACCTTGAAATGACAAGTCTGGGGTCAGAGGGGCTCTGGGCACCTGGAACTGGGATGGAACCCTCCCTAGAGTAGAAGGGGGCTCCAGGAGAGAGGCCACAGCCTCCTCCTCTGTCTATTGGGGTGTTAACACTGGGTGACCCACAAGGGTTCCACAGACTCATGGAAGTGTCAATTCAGCCTGGTCCTTCTGTGATGACCCACTGCTCTTCCAGGGGCCCAGGATAGCTGCTGCCTTGAAGAAAGTCAAAGTGTGTGATCACTTCAGTGGATATCCTGCCAGGAGCTGCAGTGCTAACACTGGCCAGCAGGAGGCAGGCAGCCACGTCACCAGCTGTGCCCATTGTGCCTCCTGCAGCCTCTGGAGACTGGACAGAGTCATCTGGGGTCTTTCTGGCCTTCCACCTGCCTCAGACACAACATGAACCTCCTATCATTAGCATCCATCTCCACAATCTGAGCTGGTCAGATACTGGTAAAGGACCTCAGAGATCATCAGGTATTCATTCAGCAACTCTGCCCCAAGCACTTACCCTGCACCAAGCTCTGTGCTTGGTCCTGGGTGTGGAGTGAAAATAATCCCTGTGGCCCTGCCCATCAGGAGGTGGTCAAAGTATGAGAGCAAACACAAGTGCAAGAAAATAGCAAGGGCTATAGAGAAAGCTCAGCAAGGTGCTGTGAGGAGGGCTATGGGACATCAAGTTTGGGGGCCTGGAAGGACACATTGAGTTGACATTTACACTGTAACCAGAATGGCAAGATGGAGCCAGCCCTGCACACATGTGGGAAGAGGGGACCTGGAAGAAGACACAGCAGGTGAAGAGAAGGAGGCAGAGGGAGTTTGGCCACAGAGGAGGTTAGGAAGGCAGCTGCTGTGGGCAGAGCCTCAACTGAGGCTCAGCTGGGGAGGAGCTGCTTCCCAGCTCGGTTGTGTTGATCTGCAGGATTCATGTTGGGATGGGAGATAGACCAAGAGAGGGAGAGTTCACTCACAAGAGAGAGTGGTGAAGAGAGCAGAGCATTTTGTGAAGTCTTAGGAGGGGCATCCTGACATTTAGCCATATTTTGTTTAGCAGTGAGTCACCAGGCCAGGACTCACTCCAAGGAGGGGTATTTGAAGCTGCTTGCTTGTACCTGCAAGCAGAGATGGCAGGAACCCAGGGCACAGGAAGTCCACCACAGAGGTTGAGAGGGAGCACTTGAGAATAACTTTAAATGCAATGGGAAAGATCTGGAAGGATTCTGGTGAAGCAACAATATCTGAAATTCATCTCATTTCAACCTCATCATGGTACAGACTGAGACAGCAATCCAGGAGTGAAAGTGAGTTTCTTAAGATCACACAGCCCTACCCAGCCCTATTTTGAGTTGTAGTCAATGTTACATCCATTACATTGTTTATTTATTCCTTGTCTATGTTTGTGTATTAGATACATGGGAAACAAGATTATGTGATTTGCAGTGTTTGCCCCCACATAGATTGATGACACCCCAAGGAAGCAGATGCTAGAATGAGTCCCACTGTGTCAGTGAGGAGACTGGGGAGGACTTAGTGAGTAGTTTGGGTCACAAAAACCAAAAAGAAGGAGTAGCTGTGTCTCAACCCAGCTGGGTCCCATCATACCTGGGGCCCAAGTTGCACACAGGTCTTTCCAAGCTGTGGGGAGAAATGTGTTGGCAGAACTGTGTCCAGTTAACAAAATGATGTAGGAGAGGAGGATAGACAGACCTGGATAGGGACATTTGAGGAGTTTTAACCATTGAGGGGGCCAGGGTAAGGGGACCTAAGGAGGTGACCTCACTTCCTTGGTGAGATACCCCAATAGAAATTGGAACTCTGGTGACCAGGCACCCAGATTCCAAAGGCAGCCCCCTTCCCAGCTCACTTGGCAGGAGATGCTCGAGAGAACATGTTCTCCTGTTGTGTTCCTAGATCTGGAAACTCAAGTCTCAACCAACTTAGGAATGAGTCCCTTTTCCATCACTTTTGACGTTGGATCAGGCCTCAACCATGCAGTCCCTGGCCATCGACAAGGAGGTACCCAAAGGTAACATGGGCTGGCCAAAAGCAGGCAATTCAGCACATGCCACTACTGTGCTCCTGCCTAGACAGTCCCACATCCCATCCACCTCCCAGTGAGTGGGAGGCATGAGCAGTGGGACTACCCTGGGAAGGGGCAGGCCACCAGGGGTGGGAACCCAGTAGGTCCTTCCATGTCACCTGCCAGGTCATGGCAGGAAGGGTGGGGAGGCGCATCTTGGGATGGCACCTATGTGTACCAGGTTAATCCTGAGCCCTCAAGCTGTCATCTCCTCTCAAACGGGGCTGAAGGGGAAGGCAGACACGCATCTGGGCCTGATCTGGGACTCAGCCCAAATGAGGCATGTCTTCCCTTGTGGAGTAGGGCAGGCCACTCCCTGACATCTCTTGGCCCGGCTGCCAGGCAATGTCTTCACAGAGCTCCAGGCAAGTGGTTGGCAAAGAGCTGGAGGAGGGGCTCATCTACACTGTCTCTCTGCAGAAGGTGCAGGTACAATGTGGACCCAGCTAGAGCCAGTGCTGCTTCCAAGTGGGAACAGGTGCTGATGAGGGTCACAAAACACTGGGGAAGCACCCTAGGGCCTGGATCCCACTCTGGCCACATCCCCACTCCCTCTCCCGGGGCTTTCACCCATAAGTGACCCAATATCCTGCTTCCAGAAGAACCTGGGTCCCCACCAATCAACCACCACACTGCCATTACATAGAACAGGCGGGCAAGTCACTTCAAATGGTTAAAGGAATAGCAGAGAGGAGTCTCTTGCATGGGTTTCCCTTCAGGATAGGCTGAAAGGTGGGCTCACTCCAGATATGTGTGCATTTTGCTGCTGTATTTCTGTTTCCAACTCCCCCAGCTCCATCTCCCTTTACAGCAGTCTTTGTGAGTATCCTCCAAACCTGCTTGAAGTCATACAGCTCCTCTTGCTTAGAAGGGTTCTTGCCATCTCCCATAACCATCCCCTTGACCTTCCCAGTTCAGGAACTGAGGCCTGACTCGGCTGCCCAATATTCCAGATGGGAGGTGGCTTAGAGCAATAATTCAGCCTTCAGTAGTGCTGGACCTCGAATGGTCCTTTCCTGTGGTCCTGTCAGCACTGCTGCCCTGAACACCTCCCACATGTCCCAAGGCACTGATCCACCCACCCCCAATAGGAGATCACAGGAAAGGGATGGCTGCGCAGAGGACATGCAGACATCACTTTCAACAGCGAGGGCCAGCTAACTTCCCTTAGGCTGGAGCCGTTTAGTTACCACTGGCTGTCTGTGTGAGCAGGTGTGCCCTGCACCCTCCCTGGAACTGGCTCTTTTCATTTTCCTTCATTTACCAGATCTGGTGTCAGGGTGGCAAATAGCATAGCCTTGTGGCTTTGTCACCATGAGCAGTGGAGTCCTGAAATTTGTTTACAGACCTGGTGGGTCTGCTGTTCCCTGAGGCATCTATTCAGATCCTCAGGCCTGCAGGGATCTTTCTCCACCTAGGGACACTCCAGTTATCTTCCCTATGCTGGATGTGGGGTTTCATCTTTCAATTGTTTCCTCACCTGAAATTCAATTTTAAGGCTGAGGACTTTTCTCTGCTAGAGTCATGCATGTGTCCCTTGGCCTCAAGTCACTGAAGGATTGGGTGCAGCAGGTCTGCCTACAGCCCCAGCCCCACCCGGGGTTCCACAGTCCTGCCTTTGACAACATGTGCCTCCTCTGACCCACCCTAGAGGAAGAATGACTCAGCCCTCATGGAGGAGAACTGCACATTGCAGACGGTCATTGCAGGCCCTTGGGAGAAGCTGGTGGAAAACCTGGTGCCTACCTTCCAGGAGGGTGACCTCGTGTTTGTCAACATCTTCCTTGGGACATACCATGTCTTCACCACCACCAGGCAAGTCCTGGACCAGTTGTTCCAAAGGTGAGTGCCTGCCCCATCCCTGGTCACTTGACTGCTCTGCCCTAACTTGCCTGTGTCTCAGAAATGTCATTTCACCCACTGATCTCAGTTTCCTCCTTGGGAAGGGAGTCAGTCAGAGGACCAACCTCCAATGTTGATTGTAAGGTCTAACCAGAATAATCCATGGAAAGTGCTTCCTCAAACTTGGCTGAGTGGACAGGGTGGCTGGAGGGCAGTGTTGTTTCTAGGCAGGACTTTCCTTTTCCCAGTGAAGAACCTCTCAGACTCACCCCCCTACTGACCTGAGTTTTCTCATTTCTAAAGGAGGTTGGAGACCACTTTTGGGGCCTCTGACCTTGGTGTGGTCAAAGCAGAGGTCACTGTAGGCTCCCAGAGGGGTCCAGGCCCACCCTAATTCTGAGAAGGTGCTCCTTAAGGCTCATTCCTTCACAAATATGCATCAAGTTTCTACTGGGTGCAGGCACTTTCTGAGACATATAGTTTTATGCAGTGAACAAAGCATACAAAAACCCCTGCTCTCCTGGGTTCCATTTGAGTTGGGGCCACAGGTAATAACAAGAGTCATCTTAGGCATGGGGTACCCGCAGTAAGTTAGCTGTGACATGCTCATGCTCTCTCCTAGATATGGACATAACCTCCGTGGCAGTGCCAGGCATGGCGGATGCCTTGAAATGAAAAAGTGAGTGCACATTGGGTGAGGGGGAGTGGTTCTTCTCACCAGACACCAGTGTGGGGATTTGGGTGGTAGGTGGCAGGGAAGGATTGGGCAGAACACTTGGCTCCAAACATCCTCTGAACCCCCGGAAGGGCTGAGTCCCAGAGGGCTTCCACCTCCAGTTGGAAAGGAGTCAAAGGAAGCTGTGGGAAAGGTCCTGGGACACTGGTTGTAGAGGAACCTTGATCTCATCATAGGTCCCTGAGAGAAACCTTCCCCACCAAAGGCCCATCACAGACTCAAGGCCCCGAAACACCACCTCACACAGACCCACAAAAGGAGGTGTTGAGAAGCCTGCTTCAAATCTCCCATGGACCTCAGTACTTCCTGCCTCATGCAGGATGACAGGGCTGGCTACGCCCCTATCATTTGGGACGGCAGTGTCAGTGGGAAGAGGAGACACACACATAACACACTGCAGAAGATGAGGCAGCTCCTTGGGTCAGAATTTACTGGGTGGGGGCCACAAGTTTTCAAGGCAGGAGGACAGACCTTTTCCCCTCATCACTCACATATTGATGAAGCTCCTACTGTGTGTCAGGACCAGGCTATGGACAGACCAGTCAAAACCCTTCCCTGTCCTTATGGACTTTATGTTCCAGAAGGAGGGCCCCTGGGGGGCAGCATGGAAAGAAATGCCAGTTTCTAACTCTGCTGCCCACCCACTTGCCCTCAGCACCCTCTCCTCCCTGCTGGGCACCTGGATGGACCAGTACCCTGAAGATTTCCTACAACCACCAGGCTCTCTCTGCCTCAAGCTGCTGGTGGCCTATGCCCAGGTGCATCTACCTGGCTCTGCCCTGGAACACAGTGCAGTAGTTCTCCTTTCACAGATGAGCCATCTGGAGCCCATTGATGCAGACCCAAAATGTGAGGAGGACTCAGGGTGGTAGCATGTGAACTTGTGGAGTGGGGGCTGGGACCAAACCATATAGGCATATACCATATACCAAAGTTTTCCCTTCGCCCAGGGGCAAGGAGGAGCCTCAGACAAGGCACCTGGGAGACTGCAGTTTAGCAACACTTTTTTGGGCTGGATCTTCCCCTAAGGGTAGTAGGATCTTCTCTGTATTTGAAAGACACTTGGAGCCATTCATGGTATGGAACCTACCTCTTTTCCAGCTCCTTTGTCAGCTCCAGAGCTACAAATCCCTCCAGTGTGACATCTAGTGCCAGTTCTACTACCTGTGGCAGACACAGGGGCAGTTCTTGAGCCTGAATCAACATCATTGCCACCTATACCACCAGCTTCTGAGTTTGCACCAGTGCTTGCTCTGGAAATCAAGCCTGATGCATTAGCTGTTGTAGCACCAGATCCTGAGCTGAAGGTGGCTCCAGCTTCACCACAAATCCCACCCACAGAGTTAGGGCCCATGCCTGTTCTGGAGCTAGACCAACCTACTTCATCAGCCAGAGCACTTGCTCAGGAGCTGGGAGCAGCTACGTCACAATCAGTAGCACAGGTTCCAGAGACAGAGGGACCCATATCACCATCTGATGCATCAGCACCAGGGTGGGCTACACCATCAGAGTCTTCCTGCCTCTGGCCAGAGGTATCAGAGAATGGGCTGAGTGAGGAGAAGGCTCACCTCCAGGCTTTCCCTCCTGAGCTGGTGGCAGAGCAGTTATCACAGATGGATGCGGTGAGCAGTGGACTTGCCGTGTGGAGCTGGGGGTGATCTTCCTCCCAGGATCTGCCATCCCAGCCTTAGCATCCCCTGATCCAGAATCTTATGATCTGGGTCCAAAGCCTGGCTCCACTCCCAGCACGGTAACCTAGGCAAGCTTATTAATCCCCAAGCCCACACTTGCCCCTTCTGGAGAGTAGATATAGGACACTAACTGTACCTGCCATACACACTGACTGTGAAGATTACATGAGAGCAAAGAAATAGTAAGCCTGAGGGGACTTTTCCCTTGGGGGTTTGAAGGGAGCTCACTGAGGTTAACTGACTCCATGGATGGCCACTCTGTGCTGGGGGTCTCCACAGCATTGACACTAATAAGACCCTGATGTGCACTGGATCCTTTGGCAGGCACCCAAAGCCTCTGGAGCCCCCAAGATTCATGCACCTGACATCAAGCAGGCCTAGGAGGCATTGTCAGTAGGGGCTGTGGTGCCACCTGGGCACCACAGGAGGCATGAGGAACCTCTGGTGCTGGAGTCTGTGAGATGGACTTGAAAGTACAGCTCCCTCTTCCCCACTATCCTTGGTCCCTGGGTTACTCAAATGTGAGGTCCCCTCAGGGGACAGAGAACACACCCTGTGCTCAGCCCACTGAGCTCCAACAGACCTCCTGACCCTGTCCTGGTTTCAGAGGGCCTGTGAGATCTGAGCTGAATGGATGCGGAACTGGCTGATATCTCCTCTCGAGCAGCTGTTCAAGAAGGTGATGCCTTTTCACTGCCTGGGCTCCATGTGGTCCCAGTGCAAAAAAAAGTGCAAGGAGCACATGGCACCCACTGTCCATGCAATCATCATGCAGTTCAACCATGTGACCAACTGCGCTATCTCCACCTGCCTCAGGGAACAGAGAACGGAGGCTACAGACAAAGTACTGGATCGAGGTGTCCAGGATATGCTCAGGGCACCCCCTCTGGGTCCTGGAAGCCCTGTCTGTTCTTACTGGCTCTCAGGACTACAGGTCCTCCCTGGCCTGTAGCTCAGCTGTACACTATTATCACTAATGACAAAGGCTACCCCCTCAGTTTCAGTGTGGGTGTCGCTCCCAGGGTCCACGGTGTGCCCTCAGGGCTTCCCTGGGTATCTTTCTCATCCAAGAGGGAAGATGTCAGCTGAGGGGCCTGAAGCTGGGGCAAGGGGGCACTCAGACCACACCTCATGGCTCATTCTTTCTCCCTCACCAGGAATGTCAAATCCTCAACTATTTCTCCTCATTCTATGCCATCCTCTCTACTCTCAAAAGCAACTCAATTCACCATCTCAAGAAGACATGGGAGGAAGTTTTCAGGTGGGCAGACCTCTCTCCAGGGACAGAAGGTTGGACCAGGGACACCACAGGCCTGGGCATCTCCCTTCAAGTAGCCTGGGAGGCAGCGGCTCCTGGGCAGGGGCCAGGTATGGTGGGGCTCTAGGTCTCCACATGACCTGAGGTCAGCTGTTCTGCCTCAGCAGTGGTTCTCTCCTCTGTCAGTTACAGAGTTGAGCCAAATGGGAGAATGTCAAGTGTTTGCTTCTCAGCAACACACTCTGTCCAATTGAAATCTACATGTGTCAAAACCAGCTGAGCATGAAATGGGAATGGGGGTCCCTGTTGTGCCCACCTGAGAGCTCAGCTCACAAGTAACAATGCCCGGCAGCACTCATAGCTACCCAGTTTCAGCACCACCCACACAGGCATTCCGGGTCCCAGGAGGCTAAAATAAAGTGAATTGGGCTTACACCTTCCCACCCACTCCTCCTTCTCCTTCCTTCTTGCCCTCCCCCAGGGACAGCTTCCACCTCTTTCAGAGGCTGTATGAAATTTTCTTAAATGAAAACAACTACACAGAGAGCAGTGAGCTGATCATCAAAGTAAAGAGGGGGCTGGTGGGGGGGTTGTTAGTTTTTCACTGAAAACTTCTTTAAAATAATCCAGTCTGGCCTATTCTGGAAGAAGATGAAGTGGGATATGTCTGTTTTGTGGGCAGGTGGGTGGCAGTCATAGAGCAGTAGGCTGTGGTTCTTGGATGTAGTGGGGGTGGCTGGGATGTTCCAGGAGGAGATGATGAACTGTCAGGATAAGAAATCTCCACTCACACAGGAGGATCTCATAACTGTGCCTTGTTATGAATGACATGTGTGCCAGAGAGCTATGAGAAATATATAAGAGACAGGAAACCATCGTGGTCCTTCCTGACCATAACTAGAAGCTTCCATATAAAAGAAGAAGCAAAGCTTCAATGCTCAGTACTCCTGGAAGCCCCCACTGTACCTGGACAATCAGACCTGGCACCATGGAGACACATTCCTGAGTGGATGCTGGGACTTGTCTGCAGGCAGAATATCCTGAGTGGACCCTTGGGGAGAGGATGCTTTTGGTATAGCTTTGGACAGGTTTTGGGGTGTCCAATCCTGTTGGATGGGGCAGGAAGGAACTGATCAACTGGGTCTCCAGAGACACCCAATCCTCAATCTCCATGGCTTGAATGACACTAGGCCCCACTCCACACTCTGAGGCCTGAAGAACCAGACACTAGTTAGTGGTGGTGGGTTGTGGGGTGACAAAAGCTCAAACAATGCCTTCATGTGGAGGGAGAAGCCTGTCTTCCAATGCCCTGAGTGAATCAGTCCAAGTTGAAACTGTTTTGGGACTCTGTGTCCTCACATGGAACAGAGGCATTGCCATCCAGTGGTGACATTCTTATGGTGAGGTGGTGAAGTTCAAGGGGGAAAAAGAACATGGCTAAGTGTTCCTGTGACTCTGAGGCAGATAGCATGATGGCCAGAGCATCCTTGCTAGCATGCAACACTGAGGATTCTGAACTGATGATGGTGGTCAGGTCTTTGTTCTCAGATCACAGATGAACAAACAGGCTCAGGGAGGCCAGTCCACTTGCACAACATCATGCAGGGGACATCTGACATGTGATAGGAGCAGATTTCCACCTGCCCACTAGGTCCAGGTGTCCAAGACCCCAGGGAAAATAGATGAAGGGTGGAGGGCCTCACTGACTTTGTCTTCAACCTAGCCAGGAGGGGATCTCCAAGTTTGCCACCCTGGAGAAGAACCCCAAAAGAACCCAGAAGCAGAAGCAGCAGCAGCAGCAGGAGAGGGTGAGTGTGCCTGAGGCCAGGAGGGTTGGAATGGGGTGGCCTCCAAGTCAGGATGGGGACCCTTCTCAAGTCCATCCTTCCTGGGCCACTGAGCCTGGAAAGCCTCCCTTCAATTTCCCCTTACCTGGAACCTTTAGGGCAGTAAGCTGTGGAAATCCAGGGGGAAATAGATGCAGCCAGTCAGAGCAAGAGCCTGGAAGAGCTGAATCAGGGTGGATTGGGTGGTGGAGGGGGACAAATTGATGATTTTAGAAAAGGCAGTGCTGGGAAGTAACTGCAAGGGAGTTTGGGGTCCTTGATATCTTAGGGGTGACAGCTATGTGTCTGAGACTGTCCCAGGTGAAAGTTGCTGGTCCTAGGGGTATGAGAATGAGGAGTTTTCAGGGAGGCGTCTTGGGAGCACCTGAGAACCTGTACTCATCCCCACCCTACCCAATGCCACAGGGTGTCATCCAGGGCATTGTCCCATGCCTGGGGACATTCCTCACTCAATTTTAATGGTGTAATGGTGGAGTATACCATGAAGGAGTATCTAGATGTAAGAGAGCCTGCGGCCTGGGGTAGGGTGGGAAAGCGACCCTGACACTTGGGAGGATAGGTCCCCTTCCTGAGCCCTGAGCTCTCACCTGTGGGGACACCACATCTCCTGAGAGCCTTACAACCACCACCCTGGAAGCTGGGGTGCCATGGCCGCTTTGCAGTCGAGTAAAAGGAGGCTGGTCCAGGGGCCATCTCTCCATTGTCTTCATACGATGGAAGTGGAAGATTTCTCTGTCTCCACTCCCGGTCCCCACTCCTGGCACCCAGAAGTTTGCCTGGCTCCATCCCTGGTCTGGGCTGCTCTGTGCATGTTAAACACTGCAGTCATTCAGTGTGACAGGGGTTCAGGGGCAATGGGCATGGCAATGGATGGGGGCCTCTTTATGATGAATGCAAACTCTCTGCCTTCCAGGGGAGAATGGTCAATTTTGACAAAAGAAGGAAGGTGAGGAGCTGTGGCCATTACTGGGAGGGCTCAGGGGAGATGGAAAACAGGGACCCTTCTGGGCAGGACACCCCGAGCTGCATGCAAATTGCCCTTAGATTGATGGGGAGAGTTTGAGAAAAAAAGACAGGGCTGACCCCTCCTTCTGGATGAGGGGGTTATATGTGGGGTGGGGATTATATGTGGGATGAAGTATGTCTTCCTGGAGTATGAGCTATATGAACTGAGACCTTAGGGCATCTAGAGCCTGGAAGGGAGTGGAAGAGTGGGTACCCAGGAGTAAAACCAGCCACTGGCCCCCATCCCACCCAGCAAGCCCACCCAGACCTTGGCTGTGCCTCTTCCTTCCGTCTGGCCCCAGGTAAACCAGATGGTCACTGAACTCCAGCAGCTCCAAGCAGGTTGCTGCTATGACTCCCTTGTGCCCAATGAGCAATTTGGGGCCTTGGAGCAGCTCAGCAAGATTGACAGGTGAGGCCAGGAATGGATCTGGCAACTGTAGGGGCGGGATTAC
>JAQZBX010084960.1:0-13190 GCA_029593785.1 Cabassous unicinctus | reverse complement strand
GGAAGTTAAGAGAAGTTCGCGCCTAAAGTTTTCTGCCCTCCTCCCTAGCAACAGCAACCACCAATGCCTAACCACCATTCATCCCTGAACCCACCAATCCCTACCCTCCTCCCTGTTCGTGCCACAACCTTCCCACCAACCCCACGCCCGACAACCTGAGCCTATATATGCTTGTGCACTTCCTCAATAAACTCTCTTGGTTCCTGCTCCCACCCGGAGAACAAAGTCTCCTGTCTCGTCCTTTCTCCCCGCCGTCCTTCCTGTTCCCCCGTTGTTCAGCCTCCGGCCATCAGCCGGAGAAAGACCTCCAACCATCAGTTGGAGAGATCTTCCACAGGGAAATCGCCTCCGACCATCAGTCGGAGAGATCTCTCTGACCATCAGTCAGAGAGACAACAATGTCTACCAAATCTACTTACCCATTTGGTAGAATTTGCTAATGCACTATATTTCTCTGGTATTTATAGTTCCCACAATTTCTACCATAACCTTAACATTGAAAAAGTTAATATTTATGAAAATGTGGGGAAAACCTCAATCTCTGTGCATTCTAAATTTACAATCACTATGACTTTTTGTTGTATCCTCAAGGTAGATGGAAAACCTATGGCCATTAGACTGTATACACGGGATAATCAAATATATCATACACCTGTATTCTCTACTTGGCCTTTTCTCTTCACCTATTTCCAAAGTTTGGTTTCTCAGCACTAAGTCTTAATTGTCATGGTTTTGACATAAAATCCCTGAGCTTAATACATTATATGACTTCATCTTTTAGGAATGAATGATCAAATTGAGAGTAATGCAGTGGACCAAAAAGAGTGCCCCATCTGGATTCATTCTGATAGGTTTTTCAGACAAGCCTCAGTTGGAGCTGGTTCTCTTTGGAGTAATCTTGTTCCTTTACCTCATGACCCTTCTAGGCAGCACTACTATCATCTTAGTGTCTTTCTTGGACTCTAAACTCCACACCCCTATGTACTTTTTCCTATCCCATCTCTCCTTCCTGGACCTCTGATTCACCAGATGTATCATTCCCTAGCTTCCAGTCAACCTATGGGGTTCAGATAAATCCATCACATATGGAGGCTGTGTGATCCAAATTTATGTCTCCCTTGCTCTGGGCTCCACTGAGTGTATCCTCCTGGCTGTGATGTCCTATGATTGCTATGTTGCTGTTTGCTGTCCTCTACATTATACTGTTGTCATGCATTCTTGTCTCTGCCATGTCTTAGCCTCTATGGCATGGATCAGTGGGGTGGCCACCACATTGATTCTGTTCATACTTACCCTTCAGTTGCCCTTTTGTGGTCATCTCCAGGTGGATCATTTCTTCTGTGAGGATCCTGTGCTCATCAAGTCAGTGTGTGTGGACACCACATTCAACAAGGCTGTGATCTTGTGGCTAGTGTATTATTCCTGGTGGTGCCTTTGTCACTCATCCCAACTTCCTATGGGTACATTGCACAAGCAATTTTAAAGATCAAGTCAGGCATTGGAAGACATAACATATTTGGGAACTGCTCTTCCCACCTGATGGTGGTCATCATCTTCTATGGAAACATCAACTTCATGTATATGCAGCCAGCTGAGAGAAGATCCAAGGACCAGGGAAAGTTTGATTCCCTCTTCTACACCATGGTGTCTCCCATGCTTAACCCACTCATCTATACCCTGAGGAATAAGGAAGTAAAGACAGCTCTGAAAAAAATTCTTGAGATACTCCATGATTGAGTGGAACATGATTATCAAGAAACATTTTAGAGAGACTTTCTAAGGGTGAATCATTTAAAGAATGATGACTTAGTGAATAATTTGGTTGTGCTGAGACCCTGTATATGGAATTCAGTAGAAGAGATTAAATTAGAGCTTGAATTTCAGAGTCAGAACAGTCTCAGTTTGAGTGCCCATTTCACCACAGAAGAGCCATGTGATGATCAATTTGCACAAAAACCATTACATTATTTCTAAACTGGGCTGTATACTAGAACCTGAAATGGAACAGACCCAATTAAAACAGATCACTGTTCTAAGGATTTTACTGTTTCTAAACCTTGTTTTTATAAAGTTTTTTCTACTTAATAGTCATAGCTATATATTAGATGGCTTATAAAATTATTAATGAATTATTATAAAATTATTACAATTTTTCTTTTGCAAAGATCAAAGTATTTTGGCCAGTTGCTTGGAACAGAAAGAGAAGGCCCTAAACTTCAGTGACATTGTTCTATCAACTATAATTATGGATTGTTGAACCCCTTAGGTCCCCTTTGTAAACCCTGGTGCATTCTGAGTCACTGTAAGTGCTGAACCTCACCCCTAGTACTGTATTATAAGCTTCTGATTTTTTGCTTTTCTCCCCTCACTAGGTTTTTAAGAACAGTAGGTACATTATGATTTAATCACAGTTTAAAATAAAAACTTTACATATGACGTTACAATGACTCCCAGTTTTCTCTTTAAGCCCAGACCTTTTCTCTTTGAAATCTCATGTTAAATTATGTATTTCTCTCTAACTGGGTTTTTTTTCCATTAAAAAAGTATTGAAATATATTTTCATACATGAACAATCATAACCAATAAATGTATAGTAAAAGTTGTGAACTTATAAAACAAACATGCGTAATATCATACTGAGCTCCCATGCATCACCCCACCACCAATACCTTGCTTATTGTGAAAACACTTGTAACAAATTACAAAAGAGCATCATCAGTGTATTTCTACTAACTATAGTTAATACCTTATATTTGTTGTATTTTCCCTCATACTCACCATATCATTATTTTTTCCTCATAAATCATACAGCTTATGAAAGTGTACAATCAATGGCATTTGGTATAATCACAGAGTTGTGCATTCATCACTTAAATAAATATTAGAACATTTGCATTACTCAAAAAAAGAAAAATATCAATAAAATACAAACCAAAATAATACCCAAATGCTAGTGCTATGAATTATAAATCCTATGATGTTCTTTCACCATTTTCATTCATTTCCAAACATTTACAAACACATTTTTACCAAATCTGCAAGGATTAAACTTCAGCTTTCCATTCTGTAACAACATTCTATTCTGTGCTGCCATATTCTAGCTATTAACTCCATGATTTTGCTCATTATATTTATTTCATAATTACAAAATCATACAATATTTGTCCTTTTGTGCCTGGCTTGCTTCACTCAACATAATGTCCTATAGGTTCAACATAATTACTTCTTATTACTGAATAATATTCCATGCAATGGAATCCTGGGTTGATTCAATCTTTTGGCAATTGTGAATAATATCACTATGAACATTGGTGTGCAGATGTCTGGCCATGTCACTGGTCTAAGTTCTTCTGGGTTATATACCTAGTGGTGTTATTGCTAGTTCACATGGTAGATCTATGTCTAATTTCATTAGGAACCACCAAAAGACTTGCACAGTGGGGATTCTACTTTCCCATCAACTGTGAATAAGCATTCCTATCTCTCCATATCCTCTTCAACACCTTCAGTTTTCTGTTTTGTTAATAATGGCCATTCTAGTAGGTGTGAAATGATTCCCTAATAGCCAGTGATGTTGAACAATTTTCGTGTGTTTTTTCATCATTTGTAGTTTTTTTAAGAAAAATGCCTATTCAGGTTTTTCATGCTTTTTGATAGTGTCATTTATTGTTGAGTTGCAGGATCTCTTTATATATAATAGATTTTAGACCCTTGTCAAATGTCTGATTTCCAAATATTTTCTCCCATTCAGTAGGCTGCCTTTTTACCTTTTTCACAAAATTCTCTTTGGTGGTTTTTTTGCTTACAACTCTTTGAGTTTTTGTTTGTGAATATTTTAAACTCATATTTGAAGGACAGTTTTGCCAGATAAAGAATTCTTGGCTGGCAGTTTTTCTCTTTCAGTACTTAATTATATCATACCACTGCCTTCTCATCTACATGATTTCTGAAGAGAAATCCACACTAAGTCTTATTGGACATCCTTTGTTTGTGATGTTTCACTTATCCCTTATTGCTTTTGGAATTTTCTCTTTATCTTTGGCATTTAGCATTCTGAATATTATGTGTCTTGGTGTAGGTCTATTTGGATTTATTCTAATTGGAGCATGCTCTGCTTTCTGGACACATATATTCATGTGTTTCATGAACGTTGGAAAATTTTCTGCTGTTATTTCCTCAAATACTCGTTCTGCCCCTTTTCCTTTCTCTTCTCCTTCTGGAACTCTCATAACATTTGTGTTGGTGCACTTCATGTTATTTAACTCCCTGAGCCCATCCTCAAGTTTTTACAGTCTTTTTTCTCTGTGTTTTTTTTTCTTTTTTCAATTTATACTGGTCTGTCCTCTACATAGTTGATTCTTTTTCTATGATTTCAAATCTGCTTCTTTATGCCTCTATTGTATGTTTAATCTCACTTATTGTGTCTTTCATTCCCATAAGCTTTGCTGTTTTTCTATCCAAGGTTTCAAATTTTTCTTTGTGCTTATCCAGTGTCTTCATAATGTCATATATTTCTTTAACCATGCTGTTCTTCAACTCCAAGATTTGATTTAGGATATTTGTATGAACTTCATTGATTAGTTGTTTCAAGCCCTATGTCTCATCTGGAGCTTTGTTCCTTTGCCTGAGTCATATCTTCCTTTTACTTAGTATGCCTGTTAATTTTTTGCTGATGTCTAGGCATTTGATAAGGATGCTGCATTTTCTCTGATGTTCAGTTTCTCTCTCTTGCCAAGGGATTAACTGTTAAGTTCTTGTGTGCTACCACTGTTCTTTGGGTCTTGGTTCAAATTCTTCTAGATATTTAAGACTGACTCTGCTCCAACCAGGACTAAGGACCCAGCAATGGAGTGCAGGCCAGTTACCAAGGGCCTTGGATAGAGGGGCAGTAAAGGCACCTGGTTGCCTCTTTTAAGTTTTTAGTATTATATTCCCTCCTTTTCATGCACTTTTCTGGTTTGCCAGCTGATGGTGCTTTTTGGCAGCCCTCTTAGCTTAGACCCCAGATGCTAGGGGAAAATGCATTCACTGAACCCCACCAGGGCTGGCCTCACAGAAGCAATGTCCTCAGGGCATGTCAAGCTTAGCAAACAAAGTTTATCAGAAGTTTTTCTCCTTCCTTGGTTTTCCTCACTCTCCCTCCTCCTGCCTCCTCAGCAATGAGCCCAGGGCAGTAGAGACAGTTTTTGTGAAGGCAAATTACCTTTAGCTACCTGCTGGCTTTAGGGGCAAACAATTTCACTGTAGCACCAGCCTAGAAGCCTGTGACCCCTGGGACAAAACACATTGAGTTCACTGGCCAAAATCTCAATTTGCTGTAAACTGTGTCCCTTTATCTCCTTTACTTGGGGAAGAGGAGCTGCAGCCCTCTCAGTCTGCAGCTGCTGCAGTCCACAGCCTCTGCAGTCTACTGTTGCTCTGAGGGTGGAGAGATGGGTACCAGAAGCTGCTGCTGCAGCTTTACTCACAGGATTTTTCCATCCAGTCAAGTGTCCTTTCCTTCATCCCTCTCTCTTCTGAGTATCACCTTCCTGTGTTGGTCTGAGCCCCAAAACAGCACTCCAGAGTCTTTCCTGTCCTCTAAATATTTTTCTGGGAGAGAGGTGATCCCTCTGCCTCTCTAATCCTCCATCTCTACCTGGGCATTTTAAGCACTCTCAAAATTAACACATCAAAGCTAAAATCAGGGTGGGAAGTGTATGGGGCTCAACTACTTGGGTGCCTGCCTACCACATGGGAAGTCTGGGTTCAGGTCCCAGTGCCTCCTAAAATAAGACAAGTAGATGTTCCTGCAACAGAGCTAGATGGCACCACAACAGAGCTAAACACTGCCTCCTGCTGCAAAAGAACTAGACGCTGCCACAACAGAGCTAGACTCCACCCACACTGCCATAAGCAGAGGCCACAAGCCAGCAGACACTGCAGCCCATGGGAAGTGTATGTGGCTCAGTCCATTGGGAGCTCACCTCTCAAGTGGGAGGTTCCAGGTTTGGTTCCTGGTGCCTCCTGGAGAAGGCAAGCAAACAATGAGCAGAAAGACAGACAGCGAACAATCCTGGTGAAGGGGGTGGTAAATAAAGAAAAATAAAGTAAATAAAAAGTAAATCCTTAAAAAAATAGCTAAAATCACAAACTCTTTAAGTTTCAGTTTGCTCTTCACTGTTCCTCATATCAGAATAGGAAACACATTCCATCTGTCACCTGTGATAGCATGTGTAACCACTTTTTTTCCTCTTACTTGTATGTAACCTATGCACAATATTGTAAATTTTATCTTTTAATTTTCTCAAGTATATCCACTTCTTTCCAGTTTATTTACACCACCTGTCATGTGGAGTATTAGACATGGATAATTAATTAAATACTTAATCAAGGATACCCTTTATCCTTTCACACATTACCAGATACACATACTTTTTAATGCATCATAGAACTTTGCTTGTCTTATTTCCTTCTTTAAAAAATGGGTTCATTTATTTTTGATGCATTGATGACACATATGTGAACAAATGATACCCATGCCTTAATAGAGTTACATGCTAATGATCCAGCTAAGTATATTGGTAGATTTTCAGTGTATGATTATATCTATTATGAAAAAAATAGAATTCCAACTCTAAGGGAAAATTCTTTCATTACACAAATATTTTAGAAATCTACCTTAGTCTAATTAAAGATTGTTATGTGTTTTCTTTTTTTTTGTAATTGGGATTTTGGGTACTGAATTGATATTGTTGTATAGTAACATTATCTAAAAAGTGAAAACTCAGGAAGCAAATGTGATTCAACTAGTTGGGCACCTGCCTACCACATGGGAGGTCCTGGACTCAGGTCCCAGAGTCTCCTAAAGAAGACAAGCAGATGTCAAACCCACCACAATGAGCTAGATGCCACAACCACTGCAACTAGCTAGATGCCACACTGCCACAATGAGTAGGTGCCTAAATGAGCAGATGCCAGAAGCCAGCAGACACCACAGCACATGACGAGCACATGTAGCTGAGTTGGTGAGCACTCACCTCGCATGTGGGAGATCCTGGGTTTGGTTCTTGGTGCCTCCTGGGGAAGGCAAGCAAACAATGAGCAGTCAAATGAAAGAATTATCTGGGGAAGTGGGGAATAAATAAACATAATAATAATACAGT
Source organism: Cabassous unicinctus (assembly GCA_029593785.1). Taxonomy (NCBI): domain Eukaryota; kingdom Metazoa; phylum Chordata; class Mammalia; order Cingulata; family Chlamyphoridae; genus Cabassous; species Cabassous unicinctus. Next base: position 6,045 of record JAQZBX010084960.1, on the reverse strand, counting down.
AAATAAATACATCTTTTTAAAAAAGTGAAGTCTTATCTTGAATAAGGAAAGAATTATGTTTCTATTTGCTAATGACAAAGATATTAATATATGTATAAGAAAGGAAAAAATGTACAAGTGAGTTTTAAAGAGGTTGCCATTTTCTATAGGACCCAAATAATCTTCAGGTGGTGTATTAGTCAGCCAAATGGATGCAAATGCAAATTACCAGGAATTAGTTGGATTTTATAAAGGGTATTTATTTGGGATAAAAGCTTAAACTTAGAAGGCCCTAAAGAGAAACAGCTGCCAGATCATGGCAGAGAGTAGACGGGGTGCGGCATGGGTGTCTGTGCTGTGGGTGTGTGGAGTAAGAAGCTTGGGACATCTATCTGGACAGATCGACGGTGTGGACTGAACCACAGAGATTCATGAGTTTTAAGCCTGCCTGTGGTGGTTAACACAGTTGGCTGACCCCCACCCTTACAGGGGAAAAAAAAAGCCTGCTGGAAGTGTGACTCCCATCACTCCGGTAACTGGGTGACGTGACACGGTAGGAGGGGGCATTTTCTGAGGGGGGAGCTCTGGTAAGAGAGTTTTATTGTCTGGGGATTTGGCTTCCTGAAGCCCCCCGCAACTTAGGCGAACAAAACAGCTGCAGTGAATCGGCACCTGGGGGAGGGGAGGGGTTAATCTTCTAGGGAGTTGAGTAGCCTAGCAGCCCAGGGATTAGCCCAGCCCAGGGAGCTGGGAAGAGGGGCAATCTCCAAGAGAGGGAGAGTTCTGAGAGAAAGCAGAGAGGGGATATTTTAGCTGTCGATCTGGCTGCCTGGACCATCTTATAACTTTGGGGAGCAGATAAGCCAGCTTGAAATAGCGCCAGGCTGAGGGGAGAGGTGAATCTGTAGAATTGACCTCATTTACACGTAGCCGGATGACACAGGGGCTCTGATCCAGAAGGGCGGAGTCTGCCAGAGTCTGCCGTTTTTAGCGTTCTACACATCAGACTTTTGCGTCCCTGGGGAATGCAGAAATTGGGAAGTGCTTGATTAGTTTCCCTTTAATAAATGAAAAATAAATTCTTTTTAATTTAGTTTAATAGCCAAAAGCTTCTTCAGGACCTGCATATAAAAACCCTGCAGGGAAATTGTTTGATAAACACAAGCAGACTGAGAGAATCCACGGGACCCCAGGGAATATTGATCCCCCTTAGCTTTGTCTGACTGCTTGCCAGTGTCATTGCTTGCTTTTTCTCTGTTTATTTGTTGCCTCTTGCTTTTCTGTCCTCTTTCCTCCCCCCTTTCTTCTTTCTTTCAATTTTTTAAAATTAGGTGCCCCTAGCTTCTCTCTTCTTTGCTGTGCTTCTTTAGTAATTTCCCATTCTCCCTGTATATTGATTTTGTATTACAAACTATCTATTATCCCTTCTTCATCTTTCTGCCCTCTGCTTTCTGTTGTGCCTATTAAATTTCACATTTTTTCCATACACCCACAACTCAAGGGTGTCAATTTCTATTCCCTCTATTTTGTTTTTCTCTTTCTTTATTAAATTAACTCTTTCCTTTTAGCCCTTTCTTAACTCTTTCTCTCCCTCCTCATAATTCTAGCCCTCTAAATGATTATATATATATTCCTCTATTTGGTATCCCAGTCCATTTTAGGTACTCCGCTTTCTCTCCTATTACTCTACACTGCCTACTTGAGTTAAATATTCACTTCATTAAGTCTTATTTGGACCCTCTTCTAACTTTTAGCAATATTACTATTATCCTTCTTCCTTTCTCACATCTTTAGATTCCTCCAGACCTAATCTTTTGCCTTCAAGGGAACATAGAAAGAAGCAAGAAAATAAAATAAGAAGAAAAAGTATCAAAGAGAAACATTACACACACACAGAACCACCACCTAAATAAAACTCTACAGCAGAGAGAGAAGCTAATCAACTGAATAAATCCATTAAGATAAAATGATGACTAGAGGGCAACAAAAAATTACAAACCACACTGAGAAACAGGAAAACATGGACCAATCCAATGAACAAACTAAAAACCAGGAACTGAAGCAGATCATTGAACAACCAATCGAAGCTTTCCAAACAAATATTATGGGCCAACTTAAAAAAGTGAAGGAAGAGATTAAGAATATAAAGAAGACACTTGGAGAACTTACTGAAGAAAGTGTAAACACTCCCAAAAAGATAATGGATATGACGGTGACCAATGGCACAATCCAAGAAATCAAAAAGATGCTGGATTCACATAGCTGCAGATTTGAACAGGCAGAAGAAAGAATTAGTGATGTGGAAGACAATGCAACTGAAATCAAACAGATAGTAGAGAAAACAGACAAAAAGATAGAAAAAAATCCAGCAGTGACTTAGGGAATTAACCGACAACACAAAATGCTCAAACATACGCATTATGGGCATCCCAGAAAGAGAAGAAAAGGGAAAGGGAACAGAAAGAGTGTTGAAGGAAATAATGTCTGAAAACTTCCCAACCCTATTGAGAGAGATGGATGTGCAGATCCAGGAAGCAAAGCGCACCCAAAACAGTATAAATCCCAACAGGCCAACCCCAAGACATATACTTGTCAAAATGTCCAATGCTCAAGACAAAGAGAAATTACTCAAGGCAGCAAGAGAAAAGAGAACCATCACATACAAGGGAAGCACAATAAGATTAAGTGCTGAATTCTCAGCTGAAACCATGGAGGCAAGAAGACAGTGGTATGACATAGTCAAAATACTAAAAGAAAAAAAACTTCCAGCCAGGAATTCTCTACCCAGCAAAACTGGCATTCAAAAATGATGGAGAGTTTAAAATATTCACAGATAAACAGAAATTAAGAGTATGTCAATAAGAAACCTGCACTTCAAGAAACACTAAAGGAAGTTCTACAAGTTGAAAGGAAAAAACAAGGGAGAGAGAGTTGGAGGAGACTTTAAAAGCAACTAAGAAGACAAAAAATAAAAACAAAGGAACATATGACATACATTTATCCAAAGAAAAAATGGCTGAAGTAAGAAATTCATTATGAGTAATACCACTGAATGTTAATGGACTAAATTCACCTATCAATAGACACAGATTGGCAGAATGGATAAGGAAATATGATCCATCTATATGCTAAGAAACTCACCTTCGACCCAGGGATTAAAGGAGGCTTAAAGTGAATGGCTGGAAAATCATTTTACAAGCTAACAATAGCCAAAAACGGGCAGGAGTAGCTATTCTAATATCAGACAAAATAGACTTTAAATGCAAAACTTTCATAAGAGACAAAGATGGACACTATATATTAGTAAAGGGAGTAATCTCCCAAGAAGAGAAAACAATCATAAACATTTATGCACCTAATTGGGGTGCCTCAAAATACATGAAGCAAACCCTGGAAAAACTAAGTGGAGAAATAAATGCCTCTACAATTATAGCAGAGAACTTTAACACGCAATTATCATCATTAGACAGAACATCTAGACAGAGAATCACTAAAGAAACAAAGGCTCTCAACAATGCATTAGAGGACCTGGACTTAATAGACATATACAGAACACTCCACCCAAATACAGCAAGATTTACATTCTTCTCAAGTGCACATGGAACATACTCCAAGATAGACCACATGCTAGGCCATAGAACAACTCTCAATGAATTCAGAAAGATTGAGATTATGCAAAGTAATTTCTCCGACAACACCGGAATGAAATTGGAAATCACTAAAGGACAGAGAAACAGGTTAGGCACAAGGATATGGAAGTTAAACAACACACTCTAAGACAAACAGTGGGTCAAGGAGGAAATCTCAAAAGATATCAGCAACTACCTTGAAGATAATGAAAATGACAACACAACATATCAAAACCTATGGGATGCAGCGAAAGCAGTCCTGAGAGGGAAGTTCATAGCCATAAATTCATATATTTAAAAAGAAGAAAGAGCTAAAATTGAAGACCTAACTGCACACTTGGAGGAAATGCAAAAACAACAACAAACTAAACCAAAAGGAAGTAGAAAGAAGGAAATAACAAAGATTCGAGCAGAACTAAATGAAATAGAGAATAAGAAAGCACTAGAAACAATAAACAAAACCAAAAGCTGGTTCTTTGAGAATATCAAGAAAAATGACAAACCTTTAGCCAGACTAACAAAGAAAAAGAGAGAACAGATGCATATACCCAAAATAAGGAATGAGCAAGGGGATATCACTACTGACCCCACAGAAATAAACAGTATCATAAGAGGATACTTTGAAACATTATATGCCAAGAAGAATGATAACTTAGAGGAAATGGACAAGTTTCTAGAAACCCACAAACAGCCTACATTGATGAAAGAAGAAATTGATGAACTCAACAGTCCAATTACAAGTAAAGAAATAGACTCAGTCATAAAAAACCTCCCAACTAAGAAGAGCCCAGGACCAGATGGCCTCACAGCTGAATTCCACCAAACATTCCAGAAAGAGCTAACACCAATTCTGCTTAAGCTCTTCCAAAAAATAGAAATAGAAGGAATATTGCCTAACTCATTCTATGATGCTAACATTACCTTAATACCAAAACCTAACAAAGATACCACAAGAAAGGAAAATTACAGACCAATTTCTCTAATGAACCTAGATGCTAAAATCCTCAACAAAATAATTGCAAATCGCATTCAACAACATAGCAAAAGGATTATACACCATGACCAAGTGGGTTTCATCCCAGGTATGCAAGGATGGTTGAATATAAGAAAATCAATCAATGTAATACACCACATAAACAGATTGAAAGAAAAAAATCACATGATCATCTCTCTAGATGCAGAAAAACATTCGACAAAATACAGCACTCTTTCCTGATAAAAATACTACAACAGATAGCAATAGAAGGAAACTTTCTGAATATGATAAAGGCTATATATGAAAAACCAAAAGCAAACATCATTTTCAATGGTGAAATCCTAAAAGCTTTCCCTCTGAGATCAGGAACAAGACAAGGATGCCCTCTATCACCACTCCTATTTAACATTGTCTTAGAAGTATTTGCCCGAGCACTGAGGGAAGACCAAGACATAAAAGGAATCCAGATTGGAAAGGAAGAAGTGAAAATCTCATTATTTGCAGATGACATCATCTTATACATAGAAAGCCCTGAAAAATCTACAGCAAAGCTTCTAGAACTTATAAATGACTTCAGTAATGTTGCAGGCTACAAGATCAATGCTCAAAAATCAGTAGCATTTCTGTACACCAATAACAAGCACTCTGAGGAGGAAATTAAGAAAAATACCATTTACAATAGTACCTAAAAGAATCAAATACCTAGGAATAAATTTAACTAAAGATGTAAAGGACTTATATACAGAAAACTACACAAGACTTTTAAAGGAAATCAAATAAAACTTGAATAATTGGAAAAATATTCCCTGTTCATGGACAGGAAAACTAAACATCATCAAGATGTCTATCCTACCCAAACTAATCTATAGATTTAATGCAATCCCAATAAAAATCAACACTGCATTTTTTAAGGAACTGAAAAACTAACCACAAAATATATTTGGAGAGGTAAGTGGCCCTGAATTGCCAAAGACATATTGAAAAAGAAAAATTAAGTTGGAGGTATCACATTACCTGACTTTAAAACATATTACAAATCTACAGTGATCAAAACCACATGGTTTTGGCACAAGGATAGACCTACTGACCAATGGAACCAAATTCAGAGTTCTGATATAGATCCTAGCATATACCATCATCTGATATTCAACAAGGCCACCAAGCCCACTCAACTGGGAGAGAATGGCCTCTTTAAAAAATGGTGCTTGGAGAACTGGATATCCATATCCAAAATAATGGGAGAAGAATACCATCTCACACCTTATACAAAAATCAACTCCAGATGCATCAAAGATCTAAATATAAGAGCCAAAACCATAAAGACCTTGGAAGATTATGTAGGGAAGCATCTACAGGATCTAGTAATAGGAAATGGTTTCATGAACTTCACAGCCAAAGCACGAGCAGCAAGAGAAAAAATAGATAAATGGGATTTCATCAAAATTAAAAACTTCTGCACCT
>JAQZBX010084959.1:0-13190 GCA_029593785.1 Cabassous unicinctus | reverse complement strand
TTTTTTTTTTTTTTTTTTTGCAGTATAAGGTCATTTTTATTTTTTTTACTTCAACTTTTTATCACATTAAAAAATACATAATATTTAAAGACATCTATGTAAATGTAAAAATGTAAAACATTGACAATGAATAACTTGTAGTCCCATCAAGGAAAAAGATTTTTAATATTGTTTTAATGTACTTTTTCTAAGTATAATTATAGAAGTCAAAATATAAAATTCCATATTTAGTATTACTGAATTGTTAAAAATACAATTATATTTAGAAAAAATCCTTCTCTTGATTAAGGCTCCTTTCAGTATGACTAAAATATATTTTAGAGATTGATTGAAAGAGTTACTTGAATGCAATTTTGAGTGGAAGATCTGGTTGCAAATTAAATCTTGCTTGAGTATATTTTAAAGAAGTTTTCAAATGAAAGAACTAAGCTATGTTAGATTTGACAATAAGTTGGGTAAATTTTAGATATTTTACACGTGTAATTTGAATTTTCAATGTATCCATTTTAAAAGCAAAAAATGAATTTATCAGTTTTAGGGAATAATAGATTCCTAGAAGAGATATTTCCCTACACGTATTCTCTTTTTCTGAAATTTTTATACTTTAATTTTATATTCTGTCTATATTTGTGTCTACTAACATGTATATTTAGAATTATCAGAATAAGTACATCAAAAGAAATGCGTAAAAACTTTTTAATATGACCCTGTAAAATTATTTACTCATGTAATAATAATTGATGTGTATTGTATATTTATAGAGATGTCAAAGAGATCTTGATCTTGAAAATGAATGAAATAGAGGTAGAAAAATAAGATAAAAGCATAGAAAGGATATTTGTAGCTTCATATTCATTTTCTTTTTATTTTATGTTAGTAAAAATAAAGATTGTGAAACTTTAGATCAGGGACTGCTAATGTCCTTATGTGGGCCAGAGCTGTGCATAAATGAAGAAAGTTAGCTGAGAGTAAGATGGTATAGAAATTTTATCTGGGGGGAGAGAGAAATGGGAGCTTCCAACTCCCTTTTAAATGAGTGAGCTGCATTCACTTTTTCCAGTGTGACAAGAACACAGTGTGGCAAATCTTCCCATGTTTCCAAACAATTTACAAGTCCCCCTTCTATGTGAAATCTTCTAATTTTTAAATTCTGGCAACAAATTAAAACCATTGGAAATGAAATGTGCTAACACTTTATAACTTCTGCTTTATATTTTAAAAGTTTATGCATGAAAAGACAAGGTAGATAATATTATAGATACATTTGATAATGAAAATGAATATGTTCCTATCACACCTAGCAGGAGGACCTCTCCAAGGTGACTAGCTGTTTAAAAGTCTAAAGATTGATCTTAGGGATTTTAATTTGTGTTAAAAAGTTACTATCAGTTTTTATTTTCATGAAGGGTCTAAATTGTTCAGGAAGTTATTATATCTAAGCCAGGTGACACCATCAAATTCAGATTAAAGAAAAACCTTTGATAAAATACAGTGATTATTTATTTGTAGTTCTTGCAAATATATTTTTTTTACTCTGTTTATGTCATCTTAAATCTGACATGTATTGTTTACTCACAGAATATTATTTAGAATCTTATTAGGCTAGCAGTTTTTGTACTTTCAGTGGTATAAGTTGAGTTCTCCCAGGTCATTGTTGACAAAGAATTGAGAATTGTTTTGTTTTGATACCTTAGCATTTTTATCTTTGAAATTTAATTCTATTGCTTAAGTTAATTTTTTGATGAGCCAGTCCCCAAGAGAAGAATGCCTTAAGAATCTTAGAGATGAATGCTTAAAAAAGCAGTGGCTACTTTTATTATTATTATTATTACTTTTGGAAAAGCCAGAAGTAGATCATTTTTTTTATTTCTCCAAGCAGTTCTTCAGAGACTGAGCAACAGCATCTTGTATACTTCTTGACATTGATAATTTAGCCTAACATTTAGTGCAAAAACTTTGGATTTAGACAAAAAAGCAGGCAAGAGACAAAGCCATATAATCTGGGGCAGGATAATAAACTTGCCTATACTCTATTTCTCCTCTTTTATATATATATATATTTTAAAAGATGCTTAGATTACATAAATGTTACACAAAAATTAGAGGGATTCCCATGTGCCCCACCTCCCCCACTTCCCATAACATCCCACATAAACATTTTTCATTAGTGTGGCACATCACCTGCAATGGATATACACATCCTGGGGCTTTGCCACTAAGCATGGACCATAGTTCACATTGTAGACCACACTCTCTCCCATACAGTTCTGCATGTTATATGCTGATGTAAAATGGCCTATATCTGCTGTTGTAATGTCACTCAGGATAATTCCCAAGTCCTGAAAAAGCCCCTGTATTACAACTGCTTTTCCCTTCCCTGCCCCAAAAGTGTCCAGTGGCCACTGTCTCCACCTCACTGTTGTAATTTCTTCCATTTCTTGAATCACAATATGTCTACAACAGAATACCATTAAGTCCACTCTAGTCCATAGCTCTTCCCCCAATCCTGAGGAGTCAATCCTGAGGAGTCACCTGATGGTGATGTCCACTCCACCTCCAAGTGAGAGGAGGCTTATATCCCCTGGATATGATGGATGGGATTATCCTGCCTGCAGCTGCAGGCTCTCTCCATTCCCTGGGATGGCCATTGTCCATCATCATCTCCTCACTAGGTGACTTGGGTGAGTCCATTGAGCTGTAGAGTAGGAGTTGCAGCTCCACGGAGATTCCAAGCACAGCTAGCACATGGACAGCACAGAGGCTCCAGTCTCTGGAAGTACACCTACAAACTCCAGCCTCACATATAGGTTTGAATAGAAGGGACTGATGGACCATGTGCAGGGAGGCCTTATTTGAATCCAACTCTGTCACTCTCAGGAGCACAGACTCCAAAGTAGAGCCCGCTGATAAGACATCAATCTCTGGGGCTATCCCCCCTTATATTGGACCTGGGTGTCTCCAGAGCCCTCAGGAGCCCCTCTGTATGGGGTGATATCCACTTTGGTGTTCTATGAGATCCTACTGAGGTGTGCGTAAAGGTTACCTCTGGGATGACCTCCCGACTCTGTGAAGTCTCTTAGCCACATGAACTCATTTGTCTTTACCTTTTCCCCCTTTTATTCAAGGTCTTTTTCCAGTCATATTGCCAGTTGGCACTTGGTATTAATCCCTCATTGCCAGGGAGGCTCATCCCCAGGAGTCGTATCCAATGCTGGGGGGAAGGTAATGCATTCATATGCTACGTTTGGCTTGGAGAGAGGCCATATTTGAGCAACAAGGAGGCTTTCAGATGGTAACCCTTAAGCACCCTGTAACAGTAGGCTAAGTTTCAATTACAAGAGCAAAGACTTGTAAGGCTAATCATCAATAACAAGAGCCCATCAGTTGATCATCCTCCCTCACCAGAAACTGCTCCTGCACTAGGGGGACTGTTGCTGCTCCCTTGGAGAATGTGGCAGAGCTCTCCAGGCTGGGAATTCAGTATTCGCTCATTTATTGAGTGATTGTTTACCCACTGTGACCATGCCCCACCCCTTCATCATTTGAACAATTTTATATATCTTTCCTTTATATTCAAGTGAACTTCCTACCATGAAACCCCATCACAGACACCCCCACTAATGATCCTCTACTGACCCTGTTGTAACCCTTTTGTGATCTAAACCTTCCTTGCAGATGAAGCCCCTATACAAATATAATTAATAAGAAAATGAAACAGAAATGATAAGCTTAAATGTCAGAGAGAAAATACATGGAAACACAGAAAAAAGAAACCTAAATATAAAATTAAAGTATTGGGACATTCAAAACATGGGAAAAACAAAAAAAAATAAAAATTAAAAATTAAAAATCTTATTATTATTGTTTCCTTTTATCACTGCATTATCAGGTGTCCAGTCTGTACTGTGGCATCTGCCCCCTCTCACTCCCCAGTGTCTCCCGAATTTTCATTTGTTTTTCAAAGAAGTTTTAAGTCAAAGCAAAGTCACACAGAGAATACTAGAGACTTCCATATACCCAACCTCCTTCCCCTTTCTTCACCCCATATTAAAACCTTTTTTATGTGGATGGTAGCATTGTTATAACTGTTATATAGATAGTGAAGCATAGCTACTAAACATTGTCAATGGTGTACACTATAGTTTACAATTTAGATGGTACAGTTTAGTAATTTTTGATGATATTTACCATGTCCTGTGTCCATTACTGTAAGGTAATGAAAAACATTTCCCATGACCACTAAATACCCCCTGTTTGATCTTTTCTGTTCCTTCCTGCCCATCCCCCTGGGGCTCACGATACTCCCCTGTCTTGACTCATTGGATCACAAGATTCATAGTTACATGCAACAAGAGGTCTTGACACACTGATTATCCTCTCCTACTAGGATCCACCCTTGTGCCTAAGAGACACACACTTGTCTGTTTCTGGGTGAATCGATCCTTCCAAAAAAGGGGGTCCATCACCTTCCCACTCACCATGTGCATCTCCACTCCCTGACACAACACATTATGAGAAGATGAACACCCACACACTCCCCAGAAGCCTACTCCAGATGCACCTCTTCCTGAATGCCCCTCCAACCTACACCCAAAACCAGTGACACTACCTTGTCATATTGCCATAGGAGCATTCCCACTCCTGCAATTTCAACATCATACCCACAAATCCCATGTTCACCTAGCCCCCCTCCCATCTCTCCCCAGTATCCTGGGTATTCCAACCTGCCCTTCCTAATCCACCCACCTGTCAACCTGCACCACCAAATCCAGTAATATCACTACCCACCTGTCCTATCCTTCAATATGCAACTATACTCTATCACTTTACTATAGATTATGTCCATATGGGTGATGGCTCACAACCTACCCTTCTCTTTCTCTCCCTTGTTAACCTATCTTTCAGACAATGGTTCTCAGAGACTGCTCACTTTCCTCAATTCAAATCAGTGAGGTCATATACTGTTCATCCTTCAATTCCTGGCAAGCTTCACTGAACATAAGGTCTTCAAGATTCACCATGTTATTTTGTGTGTTAGCACTTTATTCCTTCTTACAGCTGACTAATATTCCATTGTATGTATGTACCACATTTTGTTTATCCATTCTTCTGTTGATGGGCACCGGGGCTGATTCCAACTTTTGGCAATTGTGAACAATGCTGCTATGAACATTGGTGTGCATATATCTCTTCGTGTCTTTGCTTTCAATTCTTCTTGGTATATACCCAGCAGTAGAATACTGGATCATACAGAAGAACTATTGTTAGTTTTTTAAGGAACAACCAAACTGTCCTCCACAGTGGCTGGAACATTGCACAATCCCACCAGCAGTGGATGAGGGTTCCTATTCCTCCACATCCTTTCCAACACTTATACTCTGCTGTTTTTTTAATAGCTGCCATTCTGATGGGTGTAAGATGGTATCTCATTGTGGTTTTGATTTGCATTTCCCTAATATCTACTGATACTGAGCATTTTTTCATGTGCTTTTTAGCCATTTGTATTTCTTCCTTGGAGAAGTGCCTTTTCAGGTCATTTGCCCATTTTTAAAATGGGTTGTTTGTCTTTTTATTTTGGAGGTGTAGGATTTCTTTATATATGCTGGATATCAGGCTCCTATCAGACATATGGTTGCCAAATATTTTCTCCCATTGGCTGGGCTACCTTTTTATTTTCTTAATAACATCCTTGAGGTGCAGAAGTTTTTAATTTTGAGGAGATCCAATTTATTTATTTTTTCTCTTGCTGCTCATACTTTGGGAGTGAAGTTCATGAAACCATTTCCTATTACAAGGTCCTGTAGATGCTTCCCTACATTATCTTCCAAGGTCTTTATGGTTTTGGCTCTTATATTTAGATCTTTGATTCATCTTGAGTTGATTTTTGTATAAGGTGTGAGACGGTATTCCTCTCTCATTCTTTTAGATATGGATATCCAGTTCTCCAAGCACCACTTGTTAAAGAGGCCATTATCTCCCAAATGAGTGGGCTTGGTGGCCTTGTCGATTATCAGATGACTGTATATGGGAGGATCTATATCAGAACTCTCAATTCGGTTCCATTGGTCAGTAGGTCTATCCTTGTGCCAATACCATGCAGTTTTGATCACTGTAGCTTTGTAGTATGTTTTAAAGACAGGTAATTTGTTACCTCCAAATTCATTTTTCTTTTTCAATATGTCTTTGGCAAGTCGGGCTTCTTACTTTTCCAAATATATTTTGTAGTTAGTTTTTCCAGTTCCTTAGAAAATACAGTGTTGATTTTTATTGGGATTGCATTAAATCTGTAGATTAGTTTCAGTAGGATAGACATCTTGATGATGTTTAGTCTTCCTATCCATGAACAGGGAATATTCTTCCATTTATTTAAGCCTTCTTTGATTTTCTTTAACATTGTTTTATAGTTTTCTGTATATAAGTCCTTTACATCTTTAGTTATGTTTATTCCTAGGTATTTGATTCTTTTAGTTACTATTGTAAATGGTATTTTTTTCTTGATTTCCTCCTTAGATTGCTCGTTATTGGTGTACAGAAATGCTACTGATGTTTGAGCTTTGATCTTATAGCCTGCAACATTACAAAACTCCTTTATAAGTTCTAGAAGCTTTGTTGAATATTTCTCAGGGCTTTCTACTTATAGTATAATGTCATCTGCATATAATGAAATTTTTATTTCTTTTCCAATTTGGATGTCTTTTATATCTTTTTCTTGCTTCAGTGCTCGAGGAAGTACTTCTAAGACAATGTTAAATAGGAGTGGTGATACTGGGCTTCCTTGTCTTGTTCCCAATCTAAGAGGGAAGACTGTTTAGGATTTCACCATTGAAGATGATGTTAGCTTTCAGTTTTTTATATATACCCTTTATCATATTCGGAAAGTTTCCTTCTATTCCTATCTTTTGCACTGTTTTTATCAGGAAACAGTGCTGTATTTTATCGAATGCTTTTTCTGTATCTATAGAGATGATCATGTGATTTTTTTCTTTCAATCTGTTTATGTGGTGAATTACATTGATTGATTTTCTTATATTGAACCATCCTTGCTGACCTGGGATGAAATCCACTTGGTCATGGTGTATAATCCTTTTGATATATTGTTGAATGTGATTAGCAAGTATTTTGTTGAGGATTTTAGCATTTGGCTTCATTAGAGAATTTGGTCTGTAATTTTTCTTTCTTGTTGCATATTTGTGTTGTTTTGGTATTAGGATAATGTTGGCATTGTAGAATGAGTTAGACAATATTCCTTCTATTTCTATATTTTTAGAAGAGCTTAAGCAGAATTTATGTTAGCTCTTTCTGGAATGTTTGGTAGAATTCAGCTGTGAAGCCATCTGGTCCTGGGCTCTTCCTAGTTGGGAGGATTTTGATGACTGAGTCTATCTCTTTGCTTGTAATTGGGCTATTGAATTCATCAACTTCTTCTTTCATCAATGTAGGCTGTTTGTGAGTTTCTAAAAACTTGTCAATTTCCTCCTAATTATCATTCTTGTTAAAGTATCCTCTTATGATACTCTTTATTTCCATGGGGTCAGTAGTGATATCCCCTTGCTCATTCCTTATTTTGTGTTTTTGCATCTGTTCTCTCTTTTTCTTTGTGATTCTGGCTAAGGGTTTGTCAATTTTATTGATATTCTTGAAGAACCAGCTTTTGGTTTTGTTTATTTTTTCTAGTGCTTTCTTATTCTCTATTTCATTTAGTTCTACTCTAATCTTTGTTATTTCCTTCTTTCTACTTCCTTTTGGTTTAGTTTGTTATTGTTTTTCCAATTCCTCCAAGTGTGCAGTTAGGTCTTCAATTTTAGCTCTTTCTTCTTTTTTAATATATGTATTATGGCTATGAACTTCCCTCTCAGGATAGCTTTCACTGCATCCCATAGGTTTTTATATGTTGTGCTGTCATTTTCAGCCATTTCAAGGTGGTTCTGTTTTCTTTTGATATTTCTTCCTATACCCATTGTGTGTATAAGAGTGTGTTGTTTAACTTCCATATCTTTGTGCCTAATGTGTTTCTCTGGCACTCAGTGATTTCCAATTTCATTCCATTGTGGTCAAAGAAATTACTTTGTATAATCTCAATCTTTTTGAATTCATTGAGAGCTGTTCTGTGGTCTAGCATGTGGTTTATGTTGGAGTATTATCCATGTGCACTCGAGAAGAATGTAAATCTTGCTTTATTTGGGTATAGTGTTCTGTATATATCTATTAAGTCCAGGTCCTCTAATGTATTGTTCAGTCTTTGTTTCCTTATTGATTCTCTGTCTAGATGTTCTGTCTAATGATGATAATGGTGTATTAAAGTCCCCTACTATTATTGTAGATGCATTTATTTCTCCACTTAGTTTTTCCAGAGTTTGCCTCATGTATTTTGAGGAACCCAGATTAGGTGCATAAATGTTTATGACTGTTCTCTCTTCTTGAGAGATTACACCTTTTACTAATATATAGTGTCCATCTTTGTCTCTTACAATAGTTTTGCATTTAAAGACTATATTAGAATAGGTACTCCTGCCCTTCTTTGGCTATTGTTAGCTTGTAAAATTGTTTTCCACCGATTCACTTTCAGCCTCTTTGAATCCCTGGGTCAAAGGTGGGTTTCTTGTAGACAGCATATAGGTGGATCATATTTCCTTATCCAATCTGCCAATCTGTGTCTCTTGAGTGGTGAATTTAAGCAATTAACATTCAGTGTTATTACTCACAATGAATTTCTTACTTCAGCCATATTTTCATTGGGTTAATGTATGTCATATATTGTTTTGTTTCTGTTTTTGTCTTTTTAGTAGTTTTTAATCTCTCCTCCAACTCTCTCTCCCCTGTTTTTCCTTTCAACTTGTAGAACTTCCTTTAGTATTTCTTGAACTACAGGTTTCTTATTGGAATACTCTCTTAATTTGCATTTATCTATGAATATTTGGAACTATCCATCATTTTTGAATGCCAGGTTTGCTGGATAGAGAATTATTGGCTGGAAGTTTTTTCTTTTAGTACTTTGACTATGTCATACCACTGTCTTCATGCCTCCATGGTTTTAGATGAGAAATCAGCACTTAATCTTCTTGTGCTTCCCTTGTATGCAAAAGCTCTATTTTCTCTTGCTGCCTTGAGTATTTTCTCTTTGTCTTGAGCATTGGACATTTTGACAAGCATATGTCTTGGAGTTGGCCTGTTGGAATTTATACTGTTTGGGGTGCACTCTGCTTCCTGGATATGCACATCCATCTCTCTCAATAGGGTTGGGAAATTTTCAGCCATTATTTCCTTCAACACTCCTTTTGTTACCTTTCCCTTCTCTTCTCCTTCTGGGATGCTGATAATGCATATGCTTGTGCATTTTTTGTTGTCGGTTAAATCCTTAAGTCCCTGCTGGATTTTTTCTA
Source organism: Cabassous unicinctus (assembly GCA_029593785.1). NCBI lineage: Eukaryota > Metazoa > Chordata > Mammalia > Cingulata > Chlamyphoridae > Cabassous > Cabassous unicinctus. Next base: position 3,810 of record JAQZBX010084959.1, on the reverse strand, counting down.
TCTTTTTGTGTATCTGTTCTACTATCTGTTTGATTTCAGGTGTATTGTCTTCCACATCACTAATTCTTTCTTCTGCCTGTTCAAATCTGCTGTTATGTGAATCCAGAGTCTTTCTGATTTCTTGGGTTGTGCCATTGATCACCATCATATCCATTATCTCTTTATGTATGTTTACAATTTCATCAGTATGTTCTCCCGGTGTCTTCTTAATATCCTTAATCTCTTCCTTCACTTCATGAAGTTGGTCAATGATATTTGTTTGGAAAGCTTTGATTTGTTGTTTGATGATCTACATCTCTTCCTGGTTTTTAGTTTGTTCATTGGACTAGTCCCTGTCTTCCTGTTTCTCAGTGTGGTTTGTAATTTTTTGTTGCTCTCTAGTCATCATTTTATCTTGATGGGTTTATTCAGTTGATTAGCTTCTCTCTCTGCTCTAGAGTTTTATTTAGCTGGTGTTCTGTGTGTGTGTTAAGTTTTCTCTTTGACACTTTTTCTTCTTATTTTATTTCCATGCTTCTTTCTAAGTTTCCTTGAAGGCAAAAGATTAGGGCCAGAGGAATTGAAAGATGTGAGAAAGGAAGAAGGATAATAGTAATATTGATAAAAGTTAGAAGAGGGGCAGTATAAGACCTAGTGAAATGAATATTTAGCTCATGTAGGCAGTGTAGAGTAATAGGAAAAATAGTGGAGTACCTACAATGGACTTGGAAACCAAATAGAGGAATATATATATAATGATTTAGAAGGCAAGAATGATGAGGAGGGAGAGAAAGAGTAAAGAACGGGCTGAAAGGAAAAAGTTAATGTTAATAAAAAAAGAAGAAAACAGATTATATAGAATAGAAATTGACACCCTTAAGTTGTGGGCTAATGAAAAAACGTGGTATGTAAGAACCACAACAGAAAGCAGAAGGCAGAAATATGAAGGAAGGAATAGAGATAGCTTGGGAGACAAAATCAATAAAGACAGAGAATGGGAAATCACTGAACAACAAGCACAGCAAAGAAGAGACAAGGAAGCAGCACCTAATTTTTTTTTAAAAAAGAAAGAATAAAGAAGAGCGGGTGGAAAGGGGAAAGAAAAGCAGGAGACAACAAATAAACAGGGAAAAAGCAAACAACCACACAAGTAAGCAGTCAAACAAATCTAAGGAAGAACAGTGTTCCTTCTTGTGCCCTGTTGGAACCTCTCAGCCTGCTTGTGTTTATCAATCAATTACCCTGCATGGTTCTATCTTCAGGTTTTGAGGCAGGTTTTATCTATTAAACTAAATTAAAAAGAAAAATTCATTTTTTATTTTTTAAAGAGACTGTCTTCTTCTTTTTTGTGTGTGAAATAAGGGACCCAAGAGAAGTCCTCTTCTAGACCATCCCCTTCACCGACGGGACTCTAACTAGGCTCATGGAAACTAATCAAGCACTTCTCACTTCCTGGCCTCCCCAGGGGAGCTGAAGCTCTCTTGCTTGTCCTTGCAGAATGATAAAATTGCCTGACTCCGCCCCCTCTGGAGCCAAGCCTCAGTGTCACCAGGCTGCTGGGTAAATCAAGCTTCCTCAGTAGATTCACCTCTCTCCTCATCCTGGCGCTGCTTCAAACCAGCTTATCTGCTCCCCAAAGATATGAGGGGTTCCAGGCAGCCAAATCCACAGGAAGGAAACCCCTTTCCACCTTCTGTCAGAGCCCTCCCACTCTCAGAGATTGCTTCCTCTCCCCAACGTGCCAACAGGAGTTGGGGTGTGTCCCTGGGCAGCTAGGTAAATCAACTTCCTGAGCAGATTTGCCACTCCCCTCTGCCTAGTGCTGATTCAAGCCAGCTATTTTGTTACCCAAAGCTGCAAGGGGATCCAGGTAGCCAAATCCACAGAAAGGAAACCCCGCTCAACCCTTCCCCAGAACCTTCCCAGTCCCGGAGAACGTTCCCTCTCACTGGGTGGCCGGCAGGAAGTCACAGCTCAAACCAACCTTTTTCCCTGAAGTTGGGACTCAGCCATCTGTGTTAACCTCCACGGGCAAGTTTAAAACTCACAAATCTCTACCAAGCAATCTACACCATCGAGCTGCCTCCAGATAGATGTCCCAAGCTTCTTGCTCTGTGCACCCACAGCACAGACCCTGGCAGGACCCTGTCCCCAATCAGCCATCAGAGAGTGAGTTAGTGAGTGCCCTCCTAAACCAACACCATCTTGCCTCCCTTATTATTGTTTTTAAAGCAGTACCAGGGATTGAACCCAGGACTTCATACATGGAAAGCAGGCACTCCATTACTGAGCTACATCTGCTACCCCTGTGATTACTTTTACATTTTTAATATATTGGTTGAATAAGGGTTGGTTTTTTTATCTATGTTGTAATGATTTATAAATAATTCAGGTTAGTTGTAAAAAATGAGCCTCTCTTTTAACTAAAATACACAACTGATAGAATGCCATTGGCTTAACTGTGTTTTTTATTCTTTTAGCTCCTGTTAAATAAAGTAGCTACCCACAAAGATATTATGGGAGCAATCCCCTTTTCTGAGATGTGACAAGGATTTTCTAAAGAGTTAAAAAGAAAACTGGAGGCTGTCTTTAAAAGTGAAATATACCCAGCAAAAGTTGCAGTTTAAACAGCAATGAAGTATAAGCTGGTTTCTGTACAGAGGAGATAACCTATCAGAAACAGATAAGTATGCAATAATAACCAATCTATGGTATTTATTGTATTGTAAAACCCTCCTTTGTAACACAGAACTTACATGTCAACTAATTATTGTAAATACCCTTATGAAAATCCTCTAATTGCCTTTTTAAGCCAATATAACTTACAAGCCATTAAGTTTCTCAAGCATTTTCTCTTTCAATAAATCCATTGTTTGGATTATTGATTATTATTCTTTTGACACCCCTTTAAGCAGCAGGAGAAAGGTTGAAAAACAGATGACTTCTATATATTCTATAAATGTAGGCAGTTTCACTTCTTTGGCTTATAGTAGTCAAAAAGGATTGCTATACTGAACCAATCCTGGTTAGAAATTTCATCTCTTGGAGTGCTTCTAGGAAAACATGATAATTATTCTTTCTACTTAGCTTAATCAGTATCATAGATGCCATCATTACGTTGATCTTAAACATCTGAATTATAGGGTAACCATGTAATCACCTTACCTGTGGGGACCATATGCCTTTTCATAAGGTTGGAAGACAAGCCCAGCAGTTCCACTGCTAAGAATTGAGTCTGGCTCACTTTTTAGCCATGGCAACTATATGGCCTCTCTCTAGCATCCCTGGATATAGATGACCACCAGCCCAGTAGACATGTAAAGCACAAAGTAGGCACTTAACACATGTTTAAATGGATAAGCAGTGCATAAATTAAGTGATAACGACATGTAAAACATCATTCCATGTATTCTGGGAGAATGCCAAGATACAACACAGTCCCTATCTTCATGAGACATTCATTCAAGTGGGACATAAGGCAAATGCCTATGTGATTTCTAATTCAGATTTCTGAAGTGTTTTGACTCTCAGGTTTTCTTTTTGTTTTTAATTGTGTACCAATCGAAAAAAAAAATGACTACTGTTTGTATAAAAAGTACTGTGTGAGTGTGTGTATATATGGTCAGAAGTGGGTGGGGACATTGCAATTCTTGGTATATATTTAAAATGTAATGAGTATTAACTTTTAAAATTAATCATAGAAACAAATAAGTTTGGTATAATTCATATATAAATCCAGATTTTCTGACTGTTCTTGAGAACCCAGATGCTGTGGTAGAACTGGAAACATGTCCAACTGGCAGCTGTGTGCTGATGCCAATTATAGAGTTT